>QANZ01006015.1:2387-38710 GCA_003254925.1 Chamaecrista fasciculata
GGGGGGGGGGGGGGGGAGCGGCGGAGGAGTTGCGAGAAAAGAAAAGATCAGTTAAAACTCTGGATTACACCAACCTAAGTCCCAATATTGATATTGAACACAACCATACCAAAATGAATATGAAAATTCCCTTACAAGTAAAAACTATGATACCACAGTGCTAAAACAGACGTGCTTTCACAAATCAGATCTGTCAAAATCAACTGACCCAGTAGATCTGGTATCTATACAATAGCTTCACGGTCCAGATCTACTTGAAAGAAAGCAGGACAAAAAGGAGCACAAAAAATGCTGATGGAACTTTAATTTTCACCATTATGTCGCTACTAAACAATCCATAAGATAATATCCATAAGAGACGTCCTCAAAGCAAAATGAACAGAACTCAAAGTCTTGAATCCAAAGTCACTACTTACCATATCTACAGTGGAAGACTCAGATTTTAGGAGGCCTTGAGTACCTTGAAAAGCTGTAGTAACCCCAGAAACCTTACGCTCACTAGCACTTCCAAAAAGATTACCTGTAGAAACACATTTAATTATTGGTAAACAATTTTTTTTTTTTAAAAAATTCAGAACATAATCAAAAAGCTTGGCAGCAGATATGCCTGGCTGTCACAATGAATAAGAATTCACAGGATGAAACACCTCCTCAACATTACAGGGCCCAATAATAAATAGACATTAACTATCTGAGGAAATAGCCCTGTTTCTTAATACTAAGATCTTAAAAGAAAGTTTTCCATCAGAATGTAAAGATTTGGCAGTTGACATATATTAGATTGATTCTGATAAACCAAGACAGGAATATAACTAAAGAAAAATATGAGTTCTTGGTTGTTTTGGGAAATGTAAATCACTTGGAGAGACAAGAAAATTAAAGAAATAACACATCACCTTCAGCCTCAGAAGAAACCTTGAAACTAACAACGAATTCTGGATAGATGTGGGTATTCAAATTCATATTCCAAACTACATAGTATCTTGGACTTTGAAGGTCATCTACCCCACTATCATAGTCATTACTACTGGGATGAAATTGTTTAATGCCAGGACGAACAAGCTCCATGTTGCCCATTATTACACGACAAAACACCATGTGTCGTAACCCATTTTCGTCAACATCAGAATAAAGTGCACTGTACATAAGCCAAATTGAACCCTTCACTGAGTATTTTAACAGAATAATCTTGAAAGTAGTAAAAACATAATGAGGAATAGAACTCCATTATGAAATGTCAAATGAAAATGTTCAAATCATCAAGCAATGTTTGGTCAATTGTAATAGAATATTTTCAGGGCAATAGGTAATGTCACCTAAAGTAAGAAAAAAGAAGCGTGTTAATTACTCCATCTTACTAAAAGAGGACCTGTGAAGAATGACAGTGTAACTTCATATATGAAGCACAAATAGAATCCTGATAATGAAATGCTAAAAATGGAAGTCAATAAATATGCAACTGGTACCGAGATCCAAGTAGTTTCTAGCACTACAAGGCAGAGTAATTAATCATCTACTAATTTAAAGGCAAATATTTAAGTTTATTTCCAACAAGGCATGTAGCATAGTCTAGAATTTAACAGTTCATCTCAACATAGACAAGTTCATTCCTTAGATAACATAATCATATTATTATTTGAATAATTTTTTGGAGCTGGTCATAAGTTAACCTCATGTTAGGGAAGTCTGCAGCTGCAAGTTGAACACCAGTGCCATATGTGGATTTAGTTTCAGATAGCCTACAATGTCCAAGCCCATACTTGACAATTGTAGAAAGTTCCTCTTTAGAAGAAGCAAGCCAAGCATATCGAACATTAGCATCTTCACGACATTTGCTAGTAATTTCAACCTGCTTTTGGAATAGCTCCAACCGTGCTTGCATCAAAGAACTTGAGCATCGGTATATCTCCACAATGTCAGTAGTGCCATAGCTACTCATGCCCTTAAGAAATACCTTCTGTACAGATTCCAAATCAAAATTTCCATTTACAGATTCAGTATAAGTATCTAACCCTATCTCTCGATTCTGCTCCATAGCCTTGCCAAAATTTTCACTATCCAGCCTATTACTGCTATCTTCAACTTCCATATCATCTTGACTGCAGGCAGGTTTTGCATCAATCTGAATATGCTTAACTAGAGCATTTGACTCACCACTGCATTCCTTCAACTTCGGATCATTCATTCCATTTATTTCAATTTCCAAATGCAATTTTATCTCATTAGATTCACAAGGCTCTTGACACAAATGGTCATCCGCTTTTCCAACATCTCCCTTGGAAAAACTATATTGCTCGTCATCAGAAGGGGCATAAACTTCAGGAAAGAAGCAACAACCTTTCTCATCAATCCAGGCTAAAGGCTGTTGTGAACCAGTTTTCAAGTCCATCAGATACATGTGCAAAAAATCTAGCACTAGATGACGACAATTGAACTCTACTTCCACAGTTGCCTTCATTTCCTCAAGATCTTTCCTAACCAAATCAACTACATCCCGAGGAAAGTCCATCCATTCACCATTCTCATGGAATAACAAACGTTCTGGCCTCCCAGTTTTCTTGAAGTTAAGATAGCACCGATGTAAGGATTGTCTACAATGAGTTCCATAGTTAGAATGCTTGTCTTCAAATCCAACCAACCTCCTGCGCTTGACATACTTGTTAGTTGGCAAATTCAGGGATGGCCAATGAGGTAACACAGAGCGGGAAGCTCCATTTAGATATGCAGCACATCGAGTAGCCCGCTTTCGTTTCAACTTGAGCACAGCCCTATCCAATGCCTTTGCGATCTTTCCTTCCATTTCTATCTTCTATATCAATATCTATAAACAAGCTGGAATCCAAAATCTCAGACAAGAACTCAAATAGAACTCTAAACTTTGAGCAATTTGTTTAAAGAGATGTGGGCAGTGATGATGGAACCCAGGAAATCAAGGACAATAGGGAATTCCTGGATATATAAAACTAGTAAGAAATTTGAGAAGATACGGCACAAAAAAGTATAAACCACACAAATTTTAATTAACAGTGTCAATGGACTAAATGGGAACTTATAATAGGAAAGCTTTGAAAAAAAAAATCAAATCAAGGAACCACATCATTAAAAGAAAAATAACAACAATAACGTAATGTCTACTCAAGAGTGAAGACTAATGACAGCGGAACCTCGAGAAAAAACATGATCAAAGGATTTATTAGTAATGATGATTCATGATTCTCAGTAAAAAAAGTTAAATATTAGAACCAAAGTTCTTGAAAGAGCACAGTAAATATTTGGGAGCTCTCGTGATATAACTTTCTCAGGAATCTTAGATGATTTCAAATGCTTATATGTTTATTTGATGAATCTCTTTTTTTTTATTTTGTCTTTCAACTTCTGTAGATGATTTAGGACCTCCATCAGTGTCTTCATCTGGATATGCTGTCAGAAATTCTTTATGATATAGGAATGCTCTTCTTTGTTAATAGATGCATGGATGGGATGCACAGGTACACAAAGCCAAAGCCATACCCATACCCACTATGTACCAAGTATGAGTACAACAAAGGTATGATAAGATATGTAACTAGTACGTATCCCTACTGTTATGATAAGATACTATATATATATGACATTTTTTAAAAATATTATGCCATACTGATACCACGTACCCACACCCATATCCATGCAACATACATACATGCTAAAGTTTCAAATACACTGAAGTTTTAAAATTTTACCTATGTCCTAACCTGGTTAGAACAGAATTTTCCAAAATATAAATATACAAGACACATAGACAAAAAGAATGTTAGAAATAATGAAACATTAGAAAATTTACGCCACAAAATCAAGGCTGCTAAAACCTTAAATGGACAGATGGCATCCGTCATTTATGCATATGATTGCGACACTACCATCCATGATTGAACACCGATAATAAATAGAAATAACATGAAAAAAGAAATTAAAGAATGTAAATGAACTATGCATACCAAGTACTGCAGTTAGTGTTCATACTGTAACTATACATGTTTTCTTCTCTAACATCCACTCCTTTATTCACTCTACAGTAGGACACAGCATTGCTCCTGATGATGAAATGTTTAGTTATATAGTATAGAAAATTCTTATCAGAGACTGATAAAAAGGGGGAAAAAAACTATTTAAATTCTTCTTCAAAATTAATACCCCATAACCCAGAATTCATAAAAATAAAAATAAAAAAATAAAATAATATATATATATACATGTGGTTTTTTTTAAGGAATAAGTATAGAGATTGATATCAAATTTTCCAGCAAACCAAATCAGAAGATTAACACAAACACTTTTTTGAGTCCATAGGTCTACTCTTTTGGCCAAAAAGGGAGATAAATGGAATCATACATAATTTAAGCCACCCAACCTTAAAATTTAGAAGTTGATATACTAAATATTCTCAAAAATAGAACAGACCACAACACATAGAATGGACTCATCCAATTTTTTTTTTTTTTTAAAAAAAACAACTTCGACCCATTTATACAAACTATCAGTAGATCGGGGGAGAAAACTAACAAAACGAAACCATGAACTTATAAAGAACATCAGGGTGAGCTTAAACACCCTTAACGATCAGAATCAACCCCGATCTAACAGATCCAAGTCCCAGACGAAAAGTCAACAGGCACGAAAAGAATCTGAAAGAGAAAAGTTGCTAAACGACATTTTTCTAAATCCGAACCCCCGAAACAGTAGAGAAATGAGAGATCAAGGAAATTACCTGGGTATATACATAACATAAAATTTACCTAACATTACCGATAATTTCTTTCTGGCTCTTTGGGCATGATAAGATATTCAGGAGTAAGGGTTTTTCTTTTCGTCTTTATTTGATCTCCTGAATTTTGAGATGATTATTGCAAGATAAACCCTAACTCAGAAAAGAAACGAAGGAGGAATGGGTGGATATAAGACGCCGCAAACTATGGCAGACTATGAGTCGGCGGTCTAAGCTTGGAGGAAAAGCAAGGCTAACTTCAATCCATCGTCATCCTACCGTTTCTGGGTAATGATATCGTTACCACTTGTAATATGTTACTTCCATCACCGCCTCTATTTTATTGGGCCGTCAATGAGCCCACTTTGAGTGGACCGGACTCCTATTTTTGAAGGTTTATTTTTTAGAAGTATTTTTGGTCTCACAAAACTATTTTTGATACACTAAATTATCAATTCAGTTTTAGCAAGTTTTTCTGGTTAATTGTAATTTCAATGTTTCATATATTTAAGTCAGTATAAAATTAGAGGTATAATTGATTCAAAAAGTAAAAGATTAAAGATATATTTAATTAAAAAAATTTTGCATGTATAAAAAAAATGATTTTATATTTTAGGGATATCTAAGTACTTTTGTCTTGGATTATTTTCTTTTTAAAATTACAGTACTAAAATATATTATTGACAAATTATATTATCTATAGTTATTGGTCCGGATTGACCTCCAAATCTTGAGTTGAGTGGTTTAATTGGTTAGACCGACTGTCAAACTGAGTGTCATAAATATATAAATAAAATAAAAAAATAATTATTTTAAATATAAATAATCTATAATTTATAACTACATAATATCATTATAAGTGAATATTACATAATTATAAGTTATAAATTTATTTATAAATACATTTCTTACAGTGAACGAACGAAGCTAACCACAACAATGAGAGACAATGAGTTTTCCCTTATATATTATCTTTTAATCATGGTTGTATTAGCTTTATATGATACCTTTCGCTCGCTGATTCAAAAAAAAACGAAAAGATGAGAGAGTGTGAGCCAACAAAGTGACGAACTAGAGTAGGGAAGAAGATTTGGTAGGATTAGTGATAGTCAAAGTCAATGTAGTGAATGTTGAGTAGGGTTAGGAAGTATTTTTTTTTATGTTGTTGGGCTTTATTTGAATAGACAATCTGAAATGGGCCAAGCAAAAAGTGAAGAATACATCTTCAAGGTAAAAAAAATCCAAAAAACCATAAATAAAAATTTATTCTTGATGCAGGTTTCACAAAAACTCTTTCCGATTCGCGGGCCAAATCGGTTCTTGGCGGTTCCAAACGATTCAAAGCTACCAACTGAGCCGATCCTTCTCTCGGGTGGTGGTCCGACCATCAAGATCGATCCGATTTTGAGAACATTGATTTTCAATAAAATTATTTCATATACAAACTTCCTTTCTTTTTTTACAGAAATAATTTATTGTTAAAAGTTCCTATAGTAATTGAGATTCAATATTTCTATCTAACACTGATTTGTTATTGTCTGACAGTTATATAGTTATTTTAAAAAAAAAATGAAAAAAAAAATCATCTTCAAATTAAATATTAATTTTAAATATTATTTTAAAAGGCTTTTCGTTATTAATTTATCATGGTTAAATCTCATTTCGATCCTTAAACTATAAGATAAATTTTATTTTAATTATAAAATTAATTTTTATTTTGTGTTGATAATAAAACTTTCACATTTGTTTCACTTTGATCCCCAAAATATGATTTGGTAGGATTTTTGTCGTTATTTATAATTTGGATAGTTGACATGAATCATTCATCTCTCATATGTATTATTATAAATGATCTAGAAAAGAGAGAAAGAAAAATTCATTTGTGGTCACAAAGTTGAAGATAAAAATTATAGTCCATGTTAACTGTCCATATTAGAAATAACATAAAAACTATACGAAATCACATTTTTGAAGTTAAAACGAAACAAAAAATAATTTTAATACTAAAATAAAATTTATTTTATAATTTGAGGACCAAAATAAATATCTGACCATTTTATTATATGCTAATTTCATCAAATAATTAAAAAGTAAAGGCAGATCATTGAAGAAAAAGTTTAGTACACAATTATTTTCTTATTCTCAAAATTTTTATTCTTAATAATGCGATTATCAAGAATATTAAAATATGTGTTTGAATAAATTAATTTTTTAAAATTATTTATTAATATTCCTATAAATATTGAACTCTATGTTTAGTTCAATTTTAATAATTTCAAAAAAAATTACTACATTCTTAAATATATCATCATTAACTTTTTAAAAGAATGATATGGATCTTTTGCTCTCCGCTCAGTGTGATCCACGTGTCCGGTTCATCCCCAATCCTCCATCATTTATCGAACAGCGTCTTTCCATTCCAGCGACGAACAATAATAGATAGCCTCCAAAAACTGAAATGAAAGCTTGCTTCTGAAGCTGCTAAATGCTAATGCTCTTTCTTTCTCTTCTTCACTTTGGCTTCATGCTTCTTGTGGCCTGTGGGCCTATCTCCGCTATAAAACCACGTGTTTCTTCTCCTTCTCGTCTTTCTCTACACTCTCGCTTTCTGTACTAATCATACTCTCATACTCATACTCTGCCTTCAACTTCAACCATGACTACGCTTTCTCCTCTCTCTGCGGTACACGCCAATACTCTCTGCCTCTCAAAGAAGATTATGCTTATCCTTCCTTCTTCTCCCTCACCCACATTCTCCGCCGCAGCCTTTCCTAGGGTTTCTTCATCTTCATTTTCTTCTTCTTCTTCTTCCCCTTCTTGCTGTTCTTCCAAGCTTTGGTCGATTCCTCTGCGATCCACGGCTCAGAGACTTGTTTGTTCGTGTTCGCTTGATTCTTTGAAGGTTCTAGCGAAGGAAGACGTCTTTCCTGCCGATAACATGGCTACTTCGGTTTCTTCGCGCACTTTTCTCAATGCTCGCTCCGAAGAAGGTTTGATTTGTTGTTTCTTGATTCTTGGCTTTGTGTATTTAATTTTATTTCGATGAGAGGAATGTTGTCATACGGAGGAACGTACTGATTTCAATCTTTCAACATTTCTTGTTGCTGTTGTTCTTTCTTTACTGTGCTCTGTGCATATTTCACGTCTTTCAAGAAAATAGACATTGGGTTTTTTCTTGCTTTTGCTTAAAATAGAATGCAGGTTCGATGAATCTTGAAAGTAGGACGGTGCAGTTTATGTAATTGATGAGAGGAGGAACCTTGGTGAAGTTTGGCACCGTTGATCTTGAAAGTAGGACGGTGCAGTTTATGCTCATTTAATACATATCATTTAACCTGAGAGGCGAGAGTGAATCGTAGAAGAAAATCAAATTAAGAATCCATTTCTAAATTTTCTCTGTTGCTTTTCTCCTATTTCATGCTCAGTGAGTCGCCGCAATTTTGGCCGATTAATTGTAGGGCCTTGCAGGTTGTAACGTATTTTAAAAAACGTAAAATAAAGATAGTTTCCTAAAAGTCGGGAATGACATTTAATAGGTAATTAGGTATAATATATTCTCTTTATTTATTTAGTCTTGCCTTTTCCCCCTCTTTTGCAGCGTGATGTTTGTAGCAATTAGAAAGAAGTAAATCGCGGGGTCCCGATTAGTTGTATTTACTGCAATGTTCTAAATAATATTAATTATTTACCGTTTGTACTGAGGAAATATTATTTGTTCGACAGTGTAAAGTTCAAGATGGTTCAGAAACTGGGAAAACTTCTGATACAAATAAAAAATGTTGTATTCCATAATTGGATTATATATATGTTTTGGGTTTCATGTATTTGACTCCTCTAAACTGCAGGGTGTACTTAAGAGAATAAAGTTCATGTACTTATGAAAATAATCTAGGGCAACAATTATCCATTATGCACTTTACTAACTTACGTTCTAAAGTCTGGCCATCTTTTTAAAGAATTATTATTTATTTTCTCCTCATTCATAATTAGTTTTTTACTTTTTTAAGCTTGTTGTGTTCAATCATGTTCTATTGTTCTTCATGATTTTAGAAGAGAGATTGGGATATTTAATATTTTAAACTATTTTTAATATACTCACTGCTGGGACGATCACAAGCCAAATTTTGATTTGGAACAGCAGTATGTAGAGGGGGTAGCATTATGATGAATATGGTGAAAAGAAGTTTCAGATGCTTGCTAGGTTTAGTGTTTTTTTTTATCTTTCTAGGCTAGTGGGTAAGCTAGAGCGCAGATTTGTCGAATGAAGAGGTGAAAATTTGGATGAAAATATGAAGTTCACTTTATTAGTCTGAGATGTTGAAACAAGAGTTCTGAAGAAGTCAAGGTTGGTGTATATTATATTCTAGATAATGTGTAGCAGCTGAAAGGATTCAGTACTTTGAGTTGGCATAAGTGTAAAATTGCAGTTCTTACTGTACTCTTCTTTCCAGTGCGTTTTTTGCATCAAATCATAAGCTGTTGGTTCTTCTGCTTAATTCTTGTTGTATAATTGCAGAACTTCTGTTGGGAATCAGGAAGGAGGCAGAAGCAGGATCTCTGCCCTCTCATGTTGCTGCAGCAATGGAGGAATTGTACCAAAACTATAAAAGTGCTGTATGTTTCATTATATAAATGTTTGCATATTCCAGATGCCTTATTTTATCAAACTTGAGCATCAATTTTATCATATGCTTACACAATGCATTCTGTTTTCCTCGGGGATATCTTTATTTTGATTTTTTTTTTTGTACAAATCTTTATTTTGATTTTGATTAGATATAATTTGTGAAATGAAATACTTGAGCTATCGACTGAGTCTCTACTTGACTAAATTATTCCTTACATCGAGAGAAAGTCATTTGACTATTCACAGATTTTGGACTGAGCCTTCTGAACAATATGCTTTAAGTATGAATAATTTCGTGTGACTGCCACCTCCTTTATTATTCTTGTTTCTTAGCTTTATCCATGATCCCATTATTGGCAATTTGGCATATGGTATTGCAATAATGTTGTTGTCTTTATATTGCTGTATTGTCTTTAATATGCTTTCATGTCATTTGTATAGCAAAAGGCAGACCAGTTCCCATATCAGATTATACTTCTTTCTCTTCTTTCTCTTTGTGGTAGTATTTGAATCTCAGCTCTGAAAATTGTGTATGCTGCTGGCGAAATCTATATTTTTCTGAGTATTAGAATTTGCATATCACAATTGGTTTATTGTCGTGAATATACGCTTTGAGGATATATACAATTTTACTTAAATGTTATGGCCCATTAGTTTAATGTCCTGATCTTTCTGTTGATCTTTTTGGCATTTGAATATGTTAAATGAGTTGAATACAATTCATTATGCGTGCATTCTCATTTCAGATTATAAAAAGTGGACATCCCAAGGCTGATGAGATTATATTGTCAAATATGACCACTGTATTGGATCGTATATTTTTGGATGTGGAGGTAAGTTTGACCATAATATAACCAGTGCTACTTGTGTCAATAAAAAGCTTTTATTAATAAAAAAGAGAATTTGTTTCCTTAGAATCTAACACATGCATGATTTGTTTACTGACTATCAATGCTTAATGAATTCTTTCAGGATCCTTTTGTCTTTGAACCATACCACAAGGCAAAGCGTGATCCTTTTGACTACTACAGGTTTGGTCAGAATTATATCCGTCCTTTAATTGATTTCAGGTGAGTTTACAACTTATACTTTTCCTTCCTTCTTCACCTGATCTAATTGGAAGCAATCAATTTAGTTTACTTATTTAGCTTTTGTGTATGTTGGTCAATTACACAAATGGTTGGTAAAAGATTGATGCAAGACACTCTATATAGCCTTGACACTTTTATTAAATGTTATAACTTCAACATGTTAGACAATGGTTTAATTTGATAAAGGCTGTTCATTGTTGTCAAAGCAACTCTTATGATTCTAAGGATTGCTACCTTTCAACTATTGACTGAGCTATATGGTTTTTATACCCGTGCTTGAGAGAGGAAATTAATTCTTACATCTGGATTTAGAAGAGAGAAGCAACGCTGAGAAAGATATTTAGGAACGAACAAGAATTTACAATTTTATATGTGTAAATGGGGATTTATGTAGCCTCTCCGTTGAAGTTCCCAGTTGAAGCTTTTAATATATATATATATAGGCCTTTTTTGAAACAATCCCAAGTACAATAAGCTCAACATTCTGTAGTTCTTGGAGCCTCTGGGATTGAAATATGAATTTGTTAGTCTTGGAGGGAGAAATGTTCTTGACTCTCAATGTCAGGTCTCAAGGACTGGCATTCGATACTTTGTAGAGCTGAGGGGTTGCTGTCCAATCTTATATTTAGTCTTCTGTTGATATATGCTGGCCAACAAATTGTGGAGCAAGAGTGCTAGAGTCCTTGAACATTCCTAGCTTTTTTGGAACATTTGCATTGGTTGAGAGACAAGCTTGTTTGGATCTCTGAACTTTGACTAGTTTTTCTTTCTCTTTCAAAAACCAAACATAATTTAAATAATGCCACGTGGCAGAAAAAATTGAAAATAAATCAAAACATCATTCATATCTAATATAAACAAGTCTTAGTTGCATGGGTATATGTGTGCTTCACATTTTATATGTGATTAGTTGAATGTTGCTGATGGATAACTTTAAGGTAGAAATGATAACATAAAAGGATTTTTTATGAACCCTCAAAAGGGAGAGGATGATGCATGCAGACAATATGGAACTTGTAAAGCTGTTAGTAACTGCTTATGATTTTTGAATGTGGTTATAACGTTGATAATTTGATTATTCCTATTTGTGCTAAATAAAATGCTTCCTCTGCATATGCTTAATTTCAAGGTTTTATAATCATACCCATTATTTCAGAAGTAACCTCTATGTTGCACTTTTGGCATGTTAATTATAGCATGTAGCATTCCATTTTTCTATTCTCAGGTCTTCTATCAGTTTGTCTCAGGAGAATGTTATACCATCTGGTTGCATCTCATATTTACTATTATTATTACTACTATTGGTATTGTTATTAATGTATGTGATTTCTTTGTTGCAGAAACTCTTATGTTGGCAACNTGCCCATTATTTCAGAAGTAGACTCTATGTTGCACTTTTGGCATTTTAATTATAGCATGTAGCATTCCATGTTTCTATTCTCAGGTCTTCTATCAGTTTGTCTCAGGAGAATGTTATACCATCTGGTTGCATCTCATATTTACTATTATTATTACTACTATTGGTATTGTTATTAATGTATGTGATTTCTTTGTTGCAGAAACTCTTATGTTGGCAACGTTTCTCTTTTCTATGAAATGGAAGAGAAGCTTAAGAAGGTGCCAGTTCCTATCATGCTGAATTTATATTCTATAGTTATTTCTGTGCTTGCTGTGAAATATGCAAATGGCCTGAATCACTTAGTTGGGGCCCTCGGGGGGAGGGAGGGTTTATAGAAAGTCTCAAGTTTCTTCCTTTGCTGTGTCTACCTTTTTTCTGCAAATTTGAAGGCTGATGTCTATAGCATATGAGGCATTCATGTCTGTTATACTTGTGCAGTGAATCTTTTTTTTTTTTAAATACAAATGCATGATGATTTCCGATTTTTTAATGACTAACCTCAGATTATGGCACAGGAACTTTGTAACGCATCAATTTTTGAGATTGCTTTGGTAACCAATCCAAATCATGCAGCTGATTTCATGTTTCCAATCTTCTGTGTTTCTCAAATCTGCATTGAACCTTTCCCCCATCCTCCCCCCAAAAAAAAAAGAAGAGAAAGAGCCTTAGATTCTTCCATCTCAATCAGTCAATTGTGTTGGGAATTTGTCTATTTAGACTGTTAAAGTTGGGTGTTTCAGTTGCTTTGATTGTGTTTTTATGTCTGTGTGTGTTATACTGAAGAGAAAACGCACTATCTTTTGTGAGAAACTTATGGAAGAATGAAAATTTTGATGCAGGGACACAATATCATCTTAGTGTCAAATCACCAAACAGAAGCTGATCCTGCTGTTATTGCACTTCTTCTTGAAACAGCATGCCCGTATATTGCTGAAAACTTGGTAAATATTAAGTTTCTGTTCTATGGCCAATGCAAAGCAGAGTCATAAACTACAATGCGCATTGAGTGCTAAAGTCATCGAATTTTTCTTTTCCTTCTATAGACTTATGTTGCAGGAGATAGAGTTGTTACAGATCCCTTGTGCAAACCCTTTAGCATCGGCAGGTTTTCTTCACACTTCTAGATATCTTTTTTCAACATTATACTCATGTATTGCCTCTGATAAATGAAGTTGAACTTGCCAACTGTTTACTCTTAATTTTTATGTTCATAGGAATCTTATCTGTGTTTACTCTAAAAAACACATGCTTGATGATCCGGAACTTGTAGAGATGAAAAGAAAAGCAAATACACGAAGCTTGAAGGAAATGGCTGTGCTTTTAAGGTACTTCTAGTTTATGAAGTAATTTTTATATTTAGTTTTTTTCCTGTTAAGACTATAAATTATTAGTATCAACGATAAAGCAGTATACTCTGGCAGCGTGAAATCTCTAAATTTTTGAATTGGAATGCAGATATTTAAAAATTAAAATAATAGATATAAAATTTTGTTTTAACTGCTTAACTTTAGAGTTTAGATGGTTATCTCTCATATGCAATAATTTTATAGCTGTCAAATGTCCATCATCTTGGCAATCCATCATCAATATTTTGGCCTTTTGGTACAGGGGTGGATCACAGATAGTGTGGTTTGCACCTAGTGGTGGTAGGGATCGATCAGATCCTCAGACAGAGGAATGGCTACCGGTAAGCTTTATTTTCACTTGAAGTAAATTTTAAAAGTGCATCACTGTTTAGATTCTAGTAAGCTTATCTGATCTTAAACCCACAGGCTACAGAAAATATTCATGAGAACAGATTAAGGTTTCCTGGGTAAAAGACCAGGTGATTTGTATTATAGCACTGAGAAGTGAGAAGTAGAATCTTTCAAACTTTTCTGATTGCTTAGTTGATTACTTATTTCTCAAAATAGGAGAAATGTTATCTGATTTCTAGTAATTGAAGAAAACTATAGATAAAGTTCTGATAGTGCTTTGGAGGAGTTGTGTTGCATTTCAAGCAAACGGCTTTTCTTTACCCTTTGGGTGATGGGAAGAAGGATTGGTTTTCAAGGTTCTCTCTAACCCTAACCTTGTTAAACTTTTGGCTGAGACTTATAGTTCGCCTCCTCGTGGTATGTTTTCTTGTTGTTTGTGTAGATATTCATGTCAAAACGGAATACTGAAGTTCTGTTTTTTTATTACCTTTTTTATGAGTTGCTCATGAAATAGTCATGAGTAGTGGTTCAATTGATTCAAGGTATCCCTTGTTTATGATTTTATTTGTTTTTTGGTGCTTGATGTTTTTTCCTGATTGTTACCTCTGCAAGTTTACTATGTTGTTTATCATATATATGTTTTGCAAGATACTGATTTGTGATTATTCTGGCCTTTGGAGATTAAGTTCAGAATATGTTGAGTAGAAGAGAAATTGTGGGCTAGGGCATCAATTCTAGGGCTATAAAGAGGGATTTCCTCTTCCTAAAAAATAATTTCTGGAACAGTTTATTTTTCTTGTACTTTGCTAGTTGTTGCTTTTGTTTGTTGCCTTGGATAATCAAATGAAAATAATATTGGTAGTCTTAAAATCTGTTATAAATAGATCTGTGCGCAGAGTGCTGTGTGCATAGTAATTCTTGTATACTATTTTATGATAATTTCAAACTGATATAAGGTATTCAGGCACCGTTTGATCCTTCTTCAGTAGACAATATGAGAAGGCTCGCTGAACATTCTGGTCCACCTGGTCATATGTATCCTTTGGCAGTGTTGTGCTATGATATAATGCCTCCACCTCAAGACGTAAGTTATCCTTGTTATTCAGAGTCCACTGATATTTACTGTTCTTGGTTCAATGTGACCAAAGTAGTTTTGCAGGTAGAAAAAGAAATTGGAGAGAAAAGAATTATCTCCTTTCATGGAGTTGGGTTATCAGTGGCTCCAGCGATAAGCTTTTCAGAAACCACTGCTTCTTGTGAAAGTCCTGAAAAGGTCGGTTAAGTTTGACAACAATTTTCCACTACCTTGGTTAATTCCATAAAGTTTTTGTCCGGGACTGTACACATTTCTTTTGATGAGTCACTCATTGCCATTTTGTTATTCTTTCTTTAATTGAGAACTGTCTATGCTAGAGCGTGACATGACATGACACAATTTGTAACTTGTAAGCCTATATATATCTCAACATTTCTAACTCAATATTAGTTCAGATGTAGTTGCATTTTGTCATTTTTATCGTTCATGCTACTCAGGTAAATCCCATGTTTATTGTTGATGTTAAAATATTAGTTCATATGAAATGCTTCTGTAGTTAAACTAAACTTCAATTCTCAACTGTTGCATTTAATGACATATAAGCATTTATACTCGCAGACAACAGCATTTGTTTTATTTATTTATTTATTTTTGGTACAAAACAGCATTTGTTTTAACTTTGGAATTCAATTGCTGCATGTAAATTGCAGCTATTTAACTAGGTTAATATGTTTTAATGCCTCGCTCACTTTTAATGGAACAGGCTAAGGAGGCATATACTCAAGCATTGTATAGTTCTGTGACCGAGCAATATAATGTGTTGAAATCTGCCATACATGGCCAACAAGGATTAGAAGCATCAAGTCCAAGTGTCTCTTTGTCACAGCCTTGGCTTTAATTCAAAGCTGTATCTTAAGTTTTACATTGCTTTGATGATCAGGTATATTTTCTCAGTGTTTGAACACATTTATTTACCTTTTTTTTATTGGGTGATGATCAGTTAGAAGACGGCTAACTCTTATTGAGCTGCAAGTCATTTCAGCTTTGATCATTCTTCATTTTCAGTTTCGTGAGTGATTAATGTCTAGAAATGTTATAAGATGGAGAACATACTTAATTCTTGTGAAATACAATCTAGAGATTGTGCAGTGCAGACTGGGGAGAAAACCTTAGAAGATATCATAACTAAACTGAGTACTTCTAATGGGCTTTAGTGGTATGGTTATAGAGGTGATTGCTTTTTGTACTTTTTAACTGGTTGCTGGTATTTTATGGATTATATCTACCAATCTGTTCACTACTAGAAACAAAAGGATTTGTATAGGATGTTGTCGAAACTTTTTTGAGTTTGACTTTCTGGTTGTTTGCTTAGTTTTCCTTAAATCGGGGAGTTCTTATAAGAATCTGCAAAGGATAGAACTGAAACTTTAAGGAATGAAATTTTGCTTATTGTACACTGATGCTAATTGCTTTACACTGCTGATTGAATTTCATGGTTGCTGGCTACAACTTTCTTCCATTTCGTTTCAGATTGCTGGTGACAAGACATCAATCATGTGATTCAACTAATGCACTTCGAACAAGACTTCTTCAACGCTCATTTTTCGATGGGGTTTCCGTCCAATAGATAATATTTTTTTTTTGTGCATAGTTATAGTGGAATTCAAGTCACTATAATCTGTTTCACAAGGTTCAACTTCAGCTGCTTATTGTACAGGTCCCTGTTAGTTCCTAGTCAAATTCGGGCCACTTCCATACAAGCTTTACATGTAACTTTTTTTTCATGCAGTTTTGTACATCAGGCCCCTGTATTCTAAGTTGAATAGTAAAATGGCGAATAAACTTGCGTATGTAGTTAGAAACTTAGAATCAATTAATCAAATATTCAAATTGCTCTTACAGTGGCACTGCAGAATCAATTTAGACATGAAATGAATTTTCACTTGTTCCGAAAAAAATTCATGTTACAGACTGTGATCTACGAACTCTCTTAACACGCCCACTCTAACCCTAGCGTAATTCAACTCAATGGGCGTTCTTTTTTGTTATTTATGTTTATAGCAAATATGAGTTTCTGTATGAGTTAGCGACTTAGCGTAGTAGGTGGCAGCTTCAAGAGTGATAAGTTTTGATGAGCAGGAAAGTAAAATTGAACTCCAGGTCAATGGTAATCATGTGGGTGTGTACAAACAACTACAGAGAAACTGCATCTGAAAACGACAGTGCCTACTCCTTCCCCATGTACCTCATTTTGAAATTAAATACATCTTTGACATATTTACACATCTAACATCTTTGATCCATTTCTCTTTCACAAATTATTATGTTAATTAAACATGTTGAGTGAATTTACTTGTCAGTAATAGTATTGTATTCTTTACCCATAAAGAGGGGCGTACAATGTTTCTAGTTTCTACACATTTGCGTTCCTCACATCAGAGTTTTCCTCTTCCTTTCTTACTTACTCTCTGCTCCCTTCAAGATTCCTTCCACAACCAGACAAGCTACTGTGTTCCAAATTCAAACAAGAAAACAAATATTACTACCACTCTTCTACACTCTACAGTATACTCTTCAACCCAATTCAACGTACATCGGTAATCTTACAACTCTTGTTAATTATATATTATACATATATTTGCCTCTTACTAATACAGTGTTAGGGTTTTTTCGATTTGAATATTGGATGCACGATGTTTCCGAATATGCTCACATTCTCAACCTATTTATTTAATACTTATTTTAATGGCTTACCGTGCCCGACGAGGGTCGCCAGATCTTGCCGAGGACCGTGCCATCTTTACTCTCTCTATTTTCAATGTCCTCTCTCTCTCTCTCCCCTTCATATTTTAATCTAGAGATATCCTTTCGACCACTAATTACACTTGCAAATTAATTAATTTACTCACATATACATCCACTAAAGACAAATCTGGTACAGTGTTATTTTATCATGAAAACAACTACAGTATAGTTCTTCATTATTTATGTTTACCCAAATCATACTTAAAATATGTAATAAATTAACTGTGTTTATTGGGAACTAGGTTTTTCAAATGTATAAGAAATAAGAATCAAACCCAATGTGGAGACGAAGGTGAAATTAGAGTAATCTTAGTAAGTTCTTGACCAAAAACCTTGTCTTTGTGAACTCTTTGTACACATATATTTTTTGGTAGAAGCTTTGTATTTACTATTTAAGAAACACAACAAAAAAAAGGGAGGCCCACGCGCCACCTCTTGACAGCTTCTCCGGCAATGTGGCAACTGCAAGTATCAGTCTCAGGTGCCATTATTGTCTTGTTGAAAAAAGAACAAGCACTGGAAAGTGGAAACATTATATAATTTTTTTTTAACTAATGCAACCATTTGGATTTTGGATGTGGTTAATTATTTTTTCTTTTGGTTGCTTCTAGGTCTTCATGGTTTTATCTTGATTTATTAGGACTCAAATGACATCGAGTACGTTACAAATTTATAATAGAAGAGTCTCCTAGTAGAATAATTACATAAACAAAATTTCAAATTTAAGACATTACTTGAAAGATGTACTAAAATGATCAAAGATGACATAAAATAACAAATTGCTCATTTTTTATTCATTTTAATTATATATATATATATATATCTTAATTGTACCTTAAGAATATTGATTAGAAGACCCAGCTAAATAATAAACAGCCAAGTTATATATCTAGTTTTCTCCAATTGAACTCATTATGGGCCCCCGTTATCCAATTCAGGATAAGCTGCTCATAAATTCAAAAGCTCTCTCATTCCATTGATTTATCTTCAACCATCAAATCATGCGCCCTAAAATACTCTATCTATGAACATTATTAAATGTTAGTGATATGAACTAAAAATAATAATTACTTTATGAAAACAAATAAAAATCTTATTTGTTTTTTATAATAATAAAAATCTTATTTGTTTTGTTTTGTTTGTTGGTTTCATAAAACTCTTATTTGTTGATAAATATGTATATGAAAATTAAAATATGGATCGAATTTTGTCTATAAATTAGGAAGTTATATTAGGAAAAATTAAGAAAAATAGAAAATACTTTTCGTAAAACATCTTAGCACCTTGTCTACTTTGCATGTATGAGGTTTATCAAATTTCAACTGCGTGTGTATACAAGGTCCACCCTTTTTCTTTTCATATATATAACACTATTTTTAACATATATATTTTGAATCCTGATTTATTTCAATAATATAAATTTTTATTTTACATAATCATATAAATTTACAATATTGTTTGACTACATTGCTAGACAGAGTCCAAGAGTCATGCATCTGAGAATTACAATCTACAGCCACAAGCACTCTCCAATGCATTATTCTCTGCTACATTATGTTGCCTCCTTCATGTTTTGTTTTAAAGACCAATAGAAAAGCATCGAAACAGAAAGTCCCTGATATTATTGCAACAATTAAGTTTTTGGGCCCTACAAAATGCACTAATTAAATATTTAGTCTTTTTCATTCCAAATTTGATTAAACTTTGCAGTCCTCTGAATTGGCAAGTCATTATATTATCACTGTTTAAATGAATGAATTAGAGATATCTACATTCTACAGTTGGGACTTCTGTCTGCATTTAATTATGTTGTTTTGGTATATTAATTCAGTGGAGGAGGCAACACTTTGAAGGAAATGACTGATCTTTGTTTACTAAAAGGGAAATTTGAAAATCAACCAGAGTTTGATCTGACTAAATAAGTTAGTCTTCCATGAACTCAAAGTCGAATGTTCATTAGAGAATTATCTACATTCAATGTCAATGTCTGAAAATATCTTAAATTGAATTACCTTCAATAGAAGATCAATATATATAAAAAAAAACATAAACATTGAAATTTGAAACTAAGCAATGAGTTATGTTTTGTGTTGACAAGGGGACTAGAGTTTTCCTCCTTGATTGAATTGTTAAGATTAGTTTAATCCGTTGATTTGTCACTGTGACTGAAGAAGACCTGAAGATTCCTTCAATCATCATTATTTGGGATGATTGCTATTTTGAAATTTCATGTTTTTATGTTTTGTGGTTTTGATCGTCTATGGATATGTTGAAATTACTTTATATTTTATAATGATAATGATGTCGATTATGATCAAATTGAAATAGTACAAAGAAGATTAACATGAACCTGTATAAGGATGATACACACAAATCGATATTAAAAAAAAGATCCTTAACAAACATTTTACTCTATTTTTTGTTTTTACTTTTTACCACTCATGCTTTATCTTTCTTCTTGATATTTTGATAGAATGGAGAATCCAGTGAAAATGCTGAAAATGACTTGCATAAGATGTCATTAAGATAAAAAGGAAAGGAAGAAAAGGCCAAATGAAGAAGTTCCAAGTTTTCAGCCTTGTTAAATGTTAATGATGGAATATTACTTTTTGTTTCTTGAATTTGCACTATTTTCTCTGCTTTCTTTTTCTTTTCTTCTTTTCATCAAGAAGATTACTGCTAGACATGATTATGTCTGATTTAAATGATAATTAATCATAGGAAGCCACAATGATTGAAAATAGTAGCACCATAGAAATGAAGATTTTTAGATCAAATAATATAATTCAAGGACTTTTAATGGCCTTAAAGTTACTTTTTAATCAGGGCCATTCTACATAAATTTTAAATAAATTTGGTATACGTTAGTTTAATCAATAATAAATCAAGACGTAAATAAATTTAACCAATATTCTATTAACTTACTATATTTAGCCTAAAATATATTTAATGAATCAAGTGGGTGGAAAAAATTCAAACGATTAAATCTTTATTTATTTTTTCTACGCGTAAATGTTTGAATGCCTTTTAATTAGGTGGTCAATTATTACATTTAGCAGAATCCCATGAGGCCCAAGGGTTGATTAATTAAGTGGTTTCTTTTATGGACAAACATTTTTCTTTTTCTGAACTTTACGATACCCCTTTCGTGGCTTATTCGGGTTTTTAGAAATATATCATTGTAATTTTTTACTAATGTAGATAGATAAATTATATACTTTGTCTTGATAGTTTAGTGAGGTTACGAAAGTTTAAGGTTTTGTTTCGGGGCATATTATTTCAATCCAAATCAAGTTTATGGGATGAGATGAGATTAAGTTTAATTGGATGAGATGAAATGATGTATTAGTGTTTGGGTGATTTTAGAAAAAATGATGTTAGATAGGGTGTGAAATTATATAAAATGTATGTAATGATTGTGGTTGGTTGAAATAAATATGGATTTTTTTAATTTGTATAGGGGTAGAAATGGTAGAAAATAATGAAATGAGATGGAGATAATGAGATCAGATGATAGGGGTAAGTTTTTCTTTTTAAGGGATAAAATTTATGTAAGATTACTTGTATTTTTGTTGTAAAATTTTTTAAATTATAAATTTGATTTATATTCTCTTTTTTATAATTGGTAGTTAAACTATAATTAGTCATATACAATTTTTTTCCTATGTCATATATTTATTTAAGAGTTTAACAATAAAGATATTGATAATTTTGCCTAAATTAAATCTTTCTTTAAAATATATTAATTATTATTTAGTCTCTCTGTTTTTTTTAAATTACACGAAGTTACTAAACTGAGAAATATAGTCAAATAAAATATATACATAACTATCATATGATGAAGTGACTATATTCAAATATTTCAGAAAAATGAAAATCGATTACCACTGTCTGTAATGCTCCATTTCTTCCTACTGGAAAGTAAGCATGAGTATCATAAATCATAAATTTAACTAATGTTAAGCTGAACTAATAATTTCATTAAACACCTGTTAGATTGATCAACAGAGCATTACATTTTTTTTAAAAAAAATGTATGTTCAGAAAGTATAATTTATTTTCTAAAGTAAACATATAAATTAATCTCTAAAAACATATATAAATTAATAATTTAAAATTTTAATTTATTTTATTTTTTATATAGCCCAAACTCCAAAGGAATTTGTACTAAGAATATATAAAATTGAAAAGAAGTAAAACAAAAAGAGTGTTATTTTTTTTTCTCTTTCTCTATATATATAATCCAGAAAAATGATCCCTGCAAGAGCAAGACCTGCTTCTTCTGCTTGGGCTGTACAGCTGACAGCAATGAAGTCATGCACATAAATTAAACTGAATTTTGAAATTAAGGCTTTCTGTCCTTACTTTCCTTCTTTCTTTCTTCTCTCTCTCTCTCTCTCTCTCTCTCTCTCTCTCTTGCCTTGCCACCACCACACTCCACATTCACAGTACCCTACAAATCAATCCCACACTATACTACCCCTACTCTCACTCTCACATTCACACTTCCTCCTTCTACCCTTACCTGCAAATTTCAATACCATCTCTCTCTCTCTCTGGAAATTTTCTGGTGAGTAAAGTAAAACAAAACAACCCATTTTGTTATTTTACTCTGCTCTCACTCTCGCTCTATTTTCCCAGGAAATCTCGAGACAAACCCAGAAACCTCTTGTTCACAACAAGCATCGATGCTCATCAAATGAGTTGGTCTTCTTCTGTATCTTTTCTGTGGGTGGTGAATGGGGTGTGTGGTTTCTCAGTTAGCGGCGAAGCTCGCCTTCTTTCCGCCGTCTCCGGCCACTTACCAGCTCGAGAAGCGTCCCGACGGCAAGCTCACGGTGGTTTCTCCGCCGTCACCGTCGCCGTCGATGCCGACGCCGATGCCGATTCCTCACGCCGATGATAGTTCGTTGGATGTTTTGCTGGTTGATACCAAGGTTGGGAACAAGATTGTGGCGTTCTACCTCAGAAATCCTTATGCTCGCCTCACTCTGCTTTACTCTCACGGCAATGCTGCTGACCTTGGTCAGCTCTACGACCTCTTCGTCCAACTCAAGGTCAATCTTAGAGTTAATCTCATGGGGTTAGTGTTTTTTTGTTATTTTTGCCTTTTCTCTAATACATTTTGTGCCAATAGATATGTGGTTTTTTACTTTTTTTTATTGTGGGGGTTGTCTGGTTTAGATCTAAAATCAGCCATTAATGTTAGGTTTGTGTGATTAGATCTGGTGAATTACTGTATCAGAAATACCAATACCAATGTCAATGTCATTTATGATTTACCACTTCCCAGACTAAGAGGAAAAGTCTGTGGATTTGGGGTTTTTTTTTTTTTTGCTCCCCCCNAAATCAGCCATTAATGTTAGGTTTGTGTGATTAGATCTGGTGAATTACTGTATCAGAAATACCAATGTCAATGTAATTTATGATTTACCACTTCCCAAACTAAGGGGAAAAGTCTGTGGATTTGGGTTTTTTTTTTTTTTTTTTTTTTTTTTTTTTTTTTTTTTTNGGTTTTTTTTTTTTTTTTTTTTTGCTTCCCCCACCCAAAAAAAAAGAGAGAAAAAGCAAAGCAAAGGAAGAAAAGTAGATTGTATATATGGTTTCTTGTTGTTAGTCCGAAACAGTCTTTTTCTGACCTTTTTTTTTGTTGTCTTGTCCCGTTTCACTGTCTAGTTTTCTCCTCTCTGTATAAAGTAATTGTGATTTCTCCATTACATAGAGTGACGGAGGGGACTTGGCTTGCGTTTTCCTTGGTATTTTGTGCCGTTAGAGTAATGAGTTAATGACAACCTCTGCTTTTTAGACTTTGAACCTTGTCTCTATCTTAAACGGATGCGCGTTTTTCTCCGTCAATGTTCGATGCGTGTTTTGTCGCGTGAACTTCTGAAAAGAAACTGTTATCGGTCTTCAAATCTTTCTTACTTTGTGTGAGTGAACGTTTCAGGCGTGTTAAACTAATGAATGCTTACCTTGCCTTTTGATAGACTCTAATTTTTGTCTGAATTCAAATCCCTTGTGGTTTAAGAATTTAATAAAAAGTCCTAATTAATTACTGGAGTTTAGGCTTTAGTTAAAATAATAGTCTTTGTAACCGTCCTTCCAATTTCTGCAATCTTGAATTAACATTTTCTTCAATTTCTTTGTTTATTTATTTTGGCAGATATGATTACTCTGGATATGGAGCCTCTACGGGCAAGGTAAAGCTACTTTTTAACAACTAAAAATATTTCATCGAGCCTCTTGTTTGGTGGTGGTTCTTTTATCTGGAAGGGATTCAAGTGCATGTTTATTTTATATATATATATATATATATATAAAATGGGATGCATATTAGCAGTGATACCCTCTGTTCTTGAAGGATAAATCTAAACCTTGAAAAGTACAACTAGATTCCAAGGATAAAGTCGAAGTAATGAGCTTATAATTCTGTGGTCATTCATATGAAAGCAATAGTAGGTTGGGACTGACACAGATTATACAAACATTCTTAGCCCATGATGCTAAATTTTGTGGCTAGGTGGATGGCTTTAATTATTTCAATGTCTTAACTTTTTTGGGAGTTAGCATGAAAATAGCAGAGGGAAAGGCCCTTGCTGACTTGTTCCAGTTTGCATTATGTCTTTCTTCTGGCTAGAAATACATGGTAATGGATTTTCTGATCTTTCTCCTCAGATTGTTTTAAAAAAAAAAAAAAAGAGAACACTATGAAGGCATTATTGATTTCTTATAATAACAACAGTGTGATAGCATTCCAGCTTAGCAGTTTCTTATATTATTAATAATTAATAATTTGTTATATTTAATATTATAAGGGGTGGTTACTTTTAGTTATTTAGGCTATTATTGTAAGGGTAGTTATAGGATATTTTATGGTAGTTATTTATGGTAGGCTATAAATGTGTTTTAAGACTGTAATGGATTATTGTGTGAATGATAAGAATTATTTCAGAAACTGTCTCTCTTTATCTGATTCTCCCTCTTTCTCTCCTTCTCAAGAATGGAGATTCTCCCTCTTGAGTCCCTCTCCTTCTAACCTTAGATTCTGGGGTTCTAACACAGTGCTTGCTTTGAAATACACAGCCTAGTGAAGCCAACACATATGCTGACATAGAGGCTATATATGAATGCCTTGAAACGCAATATGGAGTTAGCCAAGAAGACTTAATCTTGTATGGACAATCTGTCGGAAGTGGACCAACACTACACTTGGCAGCTAAATTACCGAGGTTGAGAGGTGTGGTTTTACACAGCGGCATTCTCTCAGGTCTTCGAGTGCTCTGTCATGTGAAGTTCACACTTTGCTTTGACATTTACAAGGTAATGCATTACTTCAAATGGGACAGAACGCAAATTCAAATGTAGGTAGTCTCATTTATTTGGCTCCATATACATTGAAGCATAGCACAAATATTGTCTAATTTGTGGGCACTTGGCTGCAAAATTTTAAGGAAATAACAATGCCTGTTGAATATATATATATATATATATTCACTTTTTTGTTTGTGATCTCATTATTTGGAATAGCCTGTACTTTATTTATGTCTTCCATATTTGAAAAACTATATGCATTTATTACTTGATATTAGTTCTTAAACTAGACCTGATATTTTGATTTTTATATCTTCTGCTATGTTCTAATGGCTTTCTAACCCATGCAGAACATCAACAAAATAAAGAAGGTGAAGTGCCCTGTATTAGTAATACATGTGAGTATAAGATGCACTCTAATCATAGTACTTTGCCTCTTTACATTTATCTCAAAATATCTGCTGACATTTTAAGACTAAATAAATGGTTTCATGTTTGATTTGCAACCAGTCTTCATTCTTGCTAGTTGAACTATACAATGGAATATTTAAGTGTTATTTCATGAACGAATACACAGGAATTCTTATATTTAACCTCAGTAAATTTCAAAATGCTTCATTCTCCTCTACCTCTCTCAGAAACACGAACAAATAGATAGATATTTCTAGATGACCAATAATAAAACTGTAGATCAATGGTTATGCAGGCCATAACTGTTTTGATCTTCAAGTTTGTAAATATTGACAAGTAAAACTCAATATGTCATGATCCCAAGAAATAAATTGCTTTCACAAGAGACGTCAATTGAATACACAGTATATTCTAAAAATAGCCTTCTTCCCGATAAGTTTCACAAGTCTGCTGTAGGATTCCCTATCTGAGAGATTGGTGGGGAAATATAGTATTCTTAAGTTTTCTAGTATAATTTTCATGGAACCCCCGGTGAACATAAATATTAATTCTTGTAGAAGGACTGCATCAATATTTATTGTTGAGGATTTTAATTGGTCTCATTCCATCTTTGATAAACCATTATTTCTTAGCATTTGAATTACACTTTGCCCTTCTAATAGTCTCAAACCAAACTGAAGATACTTCCTACCTATTACTGAGGGATTTCATACTTAGTTGGTGTCTATTACTGTCTAATATGCTATGGACGTTTTTCTTTGTTCTTATTTTACTTTTGGGGGTGGAATGAAAAGAATTGGCTAAAATATTATGCAGGGTACAGAAGATGATGTTGTCAATTTGTTGCACGGCAATGGACTTTGGAAAATGGCAAGGGAACCGTATGAGCCATTGTGGATTAAAGGAGGTGGGCACTGTAACTTAGAGCTTTACCCTGATTACATACGCCATCTCTGCAGATTTATCCAAGAGATGGAGAATATGACAACCGAGAAACGCCTCAAAAAGATTCGGCAGAGTCTGAAACTACCATCAAGGTCAAATACCGGCTCCCCTTGTAGATGCTGTAGTGTGAAATGTCGGAGACCAAGAGGTCCAGAATGCTCGAAATGCAGCTGCACAAATTGTTCATGGTCTATTGAATGCTGTGACTGCAAGATATTCTACTGTTTTCAATGTTTCCGATTACCTAAATTTACAAAGTGTTCGGGACTTCCTAGCTGCAGCATGAAATGTTCGAGACCGAGCTGCTGTCCTAACTGTTCTTCGCTCGGAAGCTGTTACCCGAATTGTTTGAGACTGAGCTGCTGCTTCAAATGTTTCTGTTGGCAATGCTGTCAGGGAAAACATAGTGGAGAAAAGGTTGGAAAACAGAATGGCTAATGGTGATTACATGATTGTATGTACAGATGACCAAGCCTTGCTAACACACACCCCATGAAATATTGTGCAGTGATGAACAAACAAGAGGAAGTAGTGGATGACAAATTTAGGGAATTAATACAGTCCAAACGTCCTCTAATATTTTTTAGTTATATCCTAAGTTTCAGTTGGATTTTTCACCTGACGTTTCAGGAATCTGATGAATGAATGAATGAATGAATGGCATTAACATTATGTCTTCCCTTTTTGTAATTCAATAAGGTTTTAGGTCTTGATGAGCACAGAAGTCCCTCCCTGTCATTAAATGGGTAGTCTTGATTATCAGCAAATGATTGATTTCATTAAAATCTTTCTTTGATGTTCAGTGGCAAGATCTGGCCTTTGATTAAGTATGGATACTGATGCATGACAAAGACATGGCAGGACGAAATTTAAAGCATACTGCGTTTTCGTAAATAAACTATTCTTTTTAGAGTCCACTCCAGATTTTTAGCTCAAACACTTCTTGCGACTTGCATCATATTAATGGACTCAAGCCTTCAGGTAAATCCAAAAAACGATCAGAGAAACAACATAATACTGGCTGTGTACCAAAAAAAAAAACTACTGCCGTATCAGTAAAAGCATTTTTCTGACCCGGAAAAATAAAGAAGGGTTAGCCGGGTACTCGGGTAGCAATACAAATGTCGATATCTTGTTGAACGCAACCTCGAGAATTTTTTTTTTCATGTCTAGGCTGCTTTTTCTTCAATTTGTCGATAGAAATTATTTATTTATTTTTGGCTTAAGTGCACTTTTGATCCCCTAACTTTTTTTGTTGCAATTTTGGTCCCCTAACTTTCGCAAAGGTCTCAATTTGCTCCTCTAACTTTTTTTGTTGCAATTTTGGTCCCCTAACTTTCGCAAAGGTCTCAATTTGGTCCTCTAACTTTTTTTGTTGCAATTTTGGTCCCCTAACTTTTGAAAGCGTCTCACTGTTGGTCTCAAGTGCACTTTTTCCATCTATTATTTGTCGTTAGTGTCGGTCTGGCAAGCTAAGTTGGTTGATGACGTGACAAATATGGATGAAGTGGATTAAAAAAGGACCATTATGCGGAGAAGTTTTCATGACTTGGAAGTGCACTTGGGACTAATAGTGAGACGTTTTCAAGAATTAGGGGACTAAAATTGCAACAAAAAAGTTAGGGGACCAAATTGAGACCTTTTCAAAAGTTAGGGGACCAAATTGATACATTTGCGAAAGTTAGGGGACCAAAATTGCAACAAAAAAAGTTAGGGGACCAAATTGAGACCTTTGCGAAAGTTAGGGGACCAAAATTGCAACAAAAAAAGTTAGNCAAAATATCTGATGTTTTATAAATTCAAGAGAGCATTAATTATTTTTTTACCATTCTACCCCTATTAAATATAGTAGAGTCATAAATGTATAAACATTTTCCAAGTAATTTAATAGGGATAGTTTAGTCATTTTACTTCATTTTTCTCTTCATTCTATGTTGGCTAATCATTTCCTTAATCTGTGTGTAGAAACCTTAAACACCAGATATATAGAACCGGAGGGAGTAGTTATTATACCTTGCGAAGAAAGAAAATGGGTGGTTTTTTAGTTCTTTTCTCTCTTTTTTTTAAAAAAATTTATTGAAGAATTATAGTGACTGTACCAGTTTGATACACGTGGCTTTTCTGTTTGTATAGTCTTTGGTTGTTGTAAATATTGTTTCAGTATTAATTGCACAGTGATTATTATAGTCAGCAAGTGGTTAGAGTAGTTTTGCTGATAGTTTTAGCCTATATAAACACTCTTGTAATTACGGATTAATTAATGAAATTCACTATTCTTTTCTCAGTTTCACAGCTCTAGTATCATATAGTTCATTTATACTAACAAAAAAAATTCTTATAACTAACTTTAGGAAAAATTTAGGATCTCCGAGTATAGAGAACCCTGAATCATCTAAACACTGTCTTTGTACAAAGCATTTTTGTAGCACACCACAGCTAATATTTTTTTTTTTTAAAAAATGTAGAACACGAAGATGTATGTAATTGTAAATTTGTATGGAAGAGAAAAACTGTAAGGAAAAAAAAAACAAAGGGTAAAAGTGTAAAAGGGAAGAGAAAGTACAAAGTGGGAATGGTAGTCGAAACTGGAAAACTTGCAAGGGTTTACAAGAGTTAAGTAATTGCGTAAAACGATCCCTTCATAGTTCATACTGTGTTGTCGCTATCAGGGAAGGGACACGTGTCTCTCAGAATATGATGGTCATTAAGCCGTTAGAAGTAGTTAATACTTGATACACTTGATGTGATGGATGGATTGCCAAGTTAATTATTTGCCCATGTCATGATAATTTACGCTGCATTTATACCATTCCCATTGGCTTTGAGTATGGACCTACCTAATTGCCTATATTTGTATTTCTCACCTAAATAATTTGCCCTTTCTTTCACTGGCCACACACACAAGTACCTATTTTCTAGTTTGGTGTTTAGAAAACAAAAATTAATAATCAAAATGCACATGGATGCGTCATGTTGGTCATGCTACGTACCCATCCCACCCCACATGCCTCCAACATCAGGGAAGTTTCTCTTGTAAGGTCAACAATCCACTTCTGCTATATATGTTTTATATATAAATTCTTTACAACGCATCTCATAGCATATATGAAATAAAATCAACAAATTTTTAATCACGAAACTATAAAAAATAAAAAAAATTACAATTTCACGTAATGAATTGACAATTCTCAAAACTACTCATTCGTGTGTGTATATATATAGACCAAATACCAAAACAAATGACACTAGCTAGTAGTATATAATTAACAGAAAAATACCTAATTTTTATATAGATAACAAATCTTAGAAGAATTTCATTATATGAACCGGTTCATTTATTTTTTATACCACCTATTATTTACACCTCGTTATCAATCATCACATGGCAGCCTCATCACTCTCACCCACCGGAATAGTAGTTCGTCCTCCCCGCCTAGACCGCCGTGGCCGGTGGCTGCCGCTAAACCTCAACCTCCCGGTTTCCATAAACCTCTGTCTCTCCGATGGTACAATGACACACTCCGGCGGCGGCACAGGGTACCTCAACGTGTCATAGCAATATGAGTAGTACATATAACGCTCCCGGAACTTCCGCATGGCGCGGCGGCGTGCCGGAGTCACAGTGGCATAGTCTCGGGACTCGAGCTCGGCTTTCGTCTCCGAGCAAGCTCCGGCAGCCGTGGCGGCGGGGACTGCTTGGATGGGATCAACGGCGCAGCCGTCAAGGACTAAGTCCTTAAATTCTGATACAAAAGGAGCATATTTGTAGTTTACTTTGTATTTGCCTCCTGATGTGGCCCAATTTGAAGCATCCCATATGGTAGCATACAATGACATAGGCTTTGAGGGGTAATCACCACCCATTTCATCATTTCTTTGTACCTCTCTTATTGGAATTTCGTCGATGTAGAATCTGCAAATTATGATTAATAATTAACAACCAAATGTTAGACACTGCTAATAATGTTGGTAGTACTAACTACTAACATATATAATAGGCAAATATTCCCACGTGAAATACTATGATGTTTGTGCCAGCTAGTTTTGAGTTCAATGAAGGGGAGGGAATAATGGGGACAAAGTTTTGCTTACACTGAACGAATCTGTGAGCTAGCTTGGTTTGGTATATCTAACAAATATTGCTGCCATCTATTGAAAGGCCTAAAGAATCCGGTTCACATGCTTATTTATAATTTATATAGTGCACAAAATTAAATACATAGTAACACCCTTTTTCAATTTTATGTAACATATATTATTTATATATATAGTGTTGTATATTGGTCCAGCTGGATGAATACCCTTCTCAATTAATGTTCGTCAAATTTCAAACACAATTCAAAGGAATTTAATTAATAGGTGGATGAGAAAATTCAGTCATATATATATTTATTCTAGAAAGTTCAAAGTTTGATTGATTTCATGTGTTAGACATTTAGCAAAATTAAAGTATTTTTTTGTTCCCGCCACCCCCCACAATATATATATATATATATATACAATCATATACTTGCTTTCACATCACAGAACCAATTCAAAAGTTTGAAAACTCCATCAACGACCACAAAGGGGATGTCTACGCATATGACTTAAAAACAAAAGAGATTTGGCCAAGTTAGCTATATCACATGTGTTTTACGAAAAAAGGATAAGAACAATTGGTATAATTGAATTTAATATATCAGGCATGAAAGAAAACAATCAAGAATGGAATTAAAACCATTAAATTAAAAATAAATAAATAAATAGGCTGGTGGCCAGAATGGTCGGGCCTATTATTATTTTATGTCTATTTCCCTAAACTAACAAAAAATAATTGAATGATAAAACACCAATAAAGGCTAAACAAAAGCCTAATTAAAACCATATCCCTTTGGAAATATATATTGAAAACTTCAGGCCAAAAATATATATATATTGAAAACTCAAGATGCCAAAATTGGGTAGCAAGTTGAAAAGGTGAAGTATCCCGCACGCAATTCCAAACGGCTTCACGTAAAGTCAAGCAAATTAAATGAATGATCATATCAACAATGTCACATACATACATACCAAAACTTTCCTAAACTAAAAGCACCCACGCACACCCAATATCGACATGAACATTGAACACACACAGTTTTTGCTCATCCACAGTGAGAAGATAAGATATCATTAAAAGTGAAAAAAAATTTAATATATATTTTTTATTGTTCGAAAATTAATTTGATAAATATATTGGTAAATTGAGAAAAAAGAGACACGTAGATTAAAAAAAGAAAGAGAGATTTACATGATGTTGTTAGGGGTCCAAAGGATGCTATATCTGTGAAACTCTTTGGTGGGATCGAACCACAAGCGATAACGCTCCTCGCGGCCGCGATGAGTACTTCCGTTTCCGTATAAGTTCGTCTGAAATCTCCATGGCTTTCCCGCGATGTTTCCTAAGAACTCGAAGTCCAATTCGTCGTGCGTTTTCTCGAACACATCCCCGTTCGATGTCTGTATATATCAATATCAAAATCATCAACACTCAGTTATCGCCATTATTTTTGACTGTAACGCTTTTCGCGTTTTTTTGACTTTGAGAGCCAGTTTTCATCCACCAAACACGCATCAATTTTAGCACTAATTAATTCCTGCCTTCTTTTTCTACAGTTTAATTTCTTAAAGCACACCGAATATGTCGACCTTCCTGTTTTACGGTGTAACAATGATTAATTTTCACTAAGATCAAATTTGTTGAGGATGATTATTAATTGTATATACTTACATAAAAGGCAACGCAAACGCCAGCAGTGTAATCGGAAGGCAATTTGATATTGGCGCTGAAGAATCCGTACTGGTACATACTGGACGAGATGAAACCCGAACCTGTTTACAGAAAAAATAAATTAATTCAAATCATTTCATAAATATATCAAATTAAAACAGAAATAGTACTGTAATTGACAAACAATTTGAAATAAGGACTCTTTATTAATCGCGACAAATTAAAGCCCCAACACTAGTACTAGACTGCCAACAAAAACAATAAAACAGAGACAGAGACTTTTTAGTATATATATATATATGGAATTACCAGTGAAGCGATCGAGGAGGATACGGACGCCGTCGCCGTCGGGGGAGCGAACGACGTTGCCATCTCCGAAGAGCGGGGAATAGCCGGCGTCAAACGGCACGGTGGTGAGGTTAAACGACGCGGCGTTGGCGAAGAAGAAGAAGAAGGAAACAAGAAGCAGGGGATTACAAAACGACAGGAAATTATTGAGAGTTGTGGTTGTGTTGCAGGGTGGTGTTATCATCCCAGAAAAACCACATCGTGACCGATCCATACGAAATTCTAGCGTTTTGTGTCTCAGACTCAGTGTTGGCGTTTTTGTCTCTCACTCCCTCCACTTTCTTTGCTTTTATGTCTGACTCTCTCCTCACCTTGTTAATTCACACTCATAGCGAAAAAACCTTCAAATTTTTTTCTGTACCACAATGCCCTTGCCTGCTCGACTATATTATGAGACACGCCACTCTACACAAATCTATTTATCTATTTATACAAAGGATATTTGGTGGTTACGTTGCGCATATATTTTAATTTCATTTTCCTTTTTCAAGAGAGAGAATCTTTTCTATTCGTTATGTAGGTTGTTGATGAATCATGAATGATGATTAATGATTATGCAAGTCCGTCCATCATTATAATTTGTTTTATTTCAAGACATGCTAAGGCTATATATCTATCTCCATGAACTATAATCAATATACCATACAATTAAGAGGGAATATTAATTTTAAAGACTTTTGTTGAGTATTATTAGTTAGAATCTCTTTTTAATTTTTAGCGTTCAATTCAATAGTGCATGTGATTCGAGTTCATAACTACATACTAGCTATACGTGATGAGAGTAATATATATATATACATACCTGGTATGCAATAATAGACACTGAAGTATATTATATATGAAAGAGATGTTTCACTTGCAAGTTTTAGTTGGAAAAGCAATATCATACAGCATAATTTATTAATGGAATAATGGGGGTTTCGAACTTTTTTTTTTCCTAACCTCTTTTGCTATTTACATGTAATTCCTTTTGGTTACAGCTCATATAGTGGCTTTGGCTTTTTTATACAGAATTGTAGAGTCATTCACAAACTATATAAAATGACAAAAATAATTGAGCAAGAAATTTAAAAAAGAAACTTGAGAGAGAGAGTGGGTATATATATATATACATATGATGAGTTTAATATGATGATGCGCCTTATATTGGCCTCCACGTGTATTTTACAAAGTGGTAAAGCGTCTTATCGTTTTAATAATGAAGATTATACCTTGCCATTTAAGCTTTCAATCTTGGATGAAATGCTTACTTGTCAAGTATGGAAGGAATGAGTTGTTTTCAAGGTGGCCTAATAGTCAAATTTAGAAACATCATTATCATTACGTGGCATTATAATTCATGTGATGAAAGTCAATAATATTTTATCATTGCATCATAAAAAAATTATACAATCAACATATACGCTATTATACATTACAGACAGAGAAAACAATAATTAATTACGTTCTTTCGGCCAGTTTTCATAATTAATTATCACTTTTTTATTTTTTTAAAAACATTAAATATGTTCTGGATACCAATTGAGAGGAAAAATGATCGAATTAGAAGTTTTACATTACATGTAAATTTCAATAGACGATGAAAGACTTTGAATGGTAATTCTGGCCGGTATGCAAAACAAAGAGATAAGATGATCACAGTTTAACATATTTAATAGCACTTGAATTAATCGTAATATAAACGTCACCTAAAGCTAGCAGCTATCTCAGGTGGCGAGAACAAATTATGAATGAAATTTTAATAAAACTATTTTTTTAATAAATTAAAATTCATACAAACTAATCATATTGATAAAGATATATACAAAAATACATATATAACAATATATATAGACAGAGTTGATTATTATATTGAGGAAAAGGAAAAAGACAGGAATTTAGAATGCGGAAGAGTTGGGCAAAACATGTGGGCCGAAGAGAACACGTTGGGTAATATGAGTAGAAAAATAGGGGTAATTCAGGAAAAAGGGGTTTGATTTTTCTAACGGTCAGAGGCGTAAAGAACCGAAAGCTTGTTTGTGGTTATTATTTGTTAAATGTTTTTTAACAGGTGTTTACATTGCTTAAAAAATATTTAAAATTTCAGAAGCAATTAGAAAAATTATTAGAGATTTCTTTTTATTATTTTATAATTTTTAACAATTGTAATCCGTTTTGGCTAAAATAAAAAACATTTGTAATCCGTGTCTTAAATACTTTCTTAAATTGAGATGAAGATATGGAGGTAAGAGGACGTTAATAAATAAATATCCTCTATAATTTAAATTATTTAATAGTTGTACAGTATAAAATTATATTCTGATATTTATAATGTAAAGTATTTTTTTTAAAGTTTGTAAAGTAACAATTATAGAGAAAGATTGTGAAAGATTCAGTCTTGAAGGCTCAAAAATTAAAACCGTGTCCGGGACTGACGGCGACGATATTAATGCCACGCAAGCTTCGTCTTTACCATTACCTACAATCCCATGTTTCATTATTTTTATTTTTTCTGTGTCTCCCTAACTTGTCTTTTCGTTTTCATTTAATTTTGTGATTCACTTTTGGTTATGGAAATCCATGTATGTGGCTGCTAATGAGGAAAGGTCATAATTTGACAAACGTGACAATGGCCAAATTGAGCAATCAATGCCATGATCATGGTCTTCTTTCTTAAAATCCTGCAACTTGTGTTACATATAGTGGCAAGGTTTTAATGAAAAACCACGTACTGTTTTTTCAAATTCAAGGCTTATTATTTTAAGGGTAAATTATACTTTGGTATCTTGTTTTATGGACTAATTTCACTTTAGTACCTTGTTCTTTCAAAAGTGACACTTTGGTACCATGTTCTTTTAAAAGTGACATTTTAGTACCCTATTCTTTGTACCGTTAATACTTTGATATCATGTTCTATGGACCAATTTCACTTTGCCACCATGTTCTTTCATTATTTGTTACCTTGTTATATTTTTTCTAGGGTACCAAAGTGTTAATAGTGCAAAGAACAAGGTACCAAAATGTTACTTTTAAATGAACATGGTATCAAAGTGTCATTTTTGAAATAACACGGTATCAAAGTATCACTTTTAAAAGAACATGGTACCAAAGTGAAATCAGTTCATAGAATAGGGTACCAAAGTGTAATTTACCCTTATTTTAATATATACTTTAATTTGTTTAAAAGTATCAAAATACTTTTTTATGAATACAAGTACGTTTGCGATTTACAGCGCAGAGCCGCAGACTGCGAGTATATATATTCATTTTGTTTTTTTGGTCAATAAGCTCCGTTAAGGATGATAACGTAACAAAGACCCTGAGTAAACAAATTTAATAACGCTAATACATACCTACAAATTAATTAATTAATGCAACGTGTCTACTTTCTCGAAACTACAATAACAAAAAAAATAATAATAACTAAACAGATACAACTAAAATAGACATAAAATTTACAAACCAACATAATTCACCTTCAGAATAACATCCCCGAATGTGTTCTGCATGTGTTACGTGACTGCCCGCGCGCTATGAAAGTGTGGAATTCTTTTCTCTTTGGACAGGAGAGAAGTCGTTTCTATAATCTTCAACTTGAGGATTGGCTTGAGAAAAATATCAGTGGAAAGTTTAAAACCGATGCGACTGATAACTGAAAAATTCTTTGGGGTGTGACTATCTGGCATTTGTGGATTTGGAGGAACAATTCTTTGATGAATGAGAACTTCAGTATGCCGCATAGACCTGACTTAGTTATTAGTAGGTACACTTACTTCATTTTTTAGGCTAACCAAGTGAATAAGCATAGTCCTGGAGCTTTGAAAGTGGATGTGCCTATTATTTGGAAGCCCCCCGATCAAGGTATTTTTAAACTCAACACTGATGGTGCTGCGAAGGGCATAAATGGACCGGCAGGGTGTGGTGGTCTGATTAGAGATGAGAATGGCAATTGGATTGCGGGTTTTACCAGAAATTTAGGGACTTGCACGGCGTTCAAAGCTGAGGTTTGGGGTCTCCTTGATGGGTTGAAGTTGGCAAAAAATCTGAACTTACCAAAGGTGTGGGTTGAATGTGACTCAAATGCTGTGATTCAACTCGCCAAGTCCACTAAAACAGGAGGAGAAGGAACGACTATTATGTTTGCTGAAATAAGGAAGTTGATGAATGAGGATTGGTGTGTA
>QANZ01006015.1:46593-63609 GCA_003254925.1 Chamaecrista fasciculata
GGGGGATTATTATATCCTAAGTTGAGCTGTTTTCAGTAGTGAACTTGATATGACAACAATTTATGCGATTGGAGAGGCTTTCCAGTTGTGTTTATTTTAAGCGTTTGAGCATTATTTTTAAATAATTAGTACTGATATAACAGTTGTCCGAGTAATATCATCTCTATGCTAAAGACCACCATGTATGCTGTCTATCTCCTTTTTTTCACTAAAACTGTTGGTTTTAACTTTTAAGTGAGCCGCTGGTTGTCCTGCTTTACATGGGTAATTCTTAGGTCATTGTGATGTTCTTCTACAGCATTAATCTGAGGTAGTATTAGCAGTTAATTATTAATTCTCTTGCAATACACTTTTGTTGGATTAAGAAGATTGATAGATGAAGTCAGGTGGCAAGAAGATGCACGTTGGCCCTCTTAGAACCGACAGTAATTGTGTATTGATCTTAGAAAAGCTGTAGGGCCTTCCAGGAAGAGTTCTTTGAGAACTGCACATAATTTCTAGCTTTGTTTATTTGGCATCTGATTCGTCTTTGAAGAGTTCTGTTGAGATCTTGCTTAATCTTTTAATAGTAGAAGTTGATTACTGATGGTGCTCTGAACTTTTGCACATAGGCATGTAGCCTTCTCTGCCTTTTGTACTATGGGGGCTACAAGACAAATTTATACATACTTAGTGGAAAAAATGGACCTCTGCCCAACTGTGAAGCTGTCCTTTTTGAATGGTGACAGTTCCTTAATGAGAACTAAGGATATGTTTAGTGGATTTATTTTCTTGGATTTTTTTTTCTTACCTCGAACAAGGAAGGATATTGCTGTGGCAATTGTTCCTGATTGCATCTTCCTTTGGGTGGTGAGAAATATCTATCAATGTACCAAAAAAGTGGTGTTTAGGAAAATAATCTTCCTACAATTCTTCTGTTCCTGTTGTTCCAGATTAGAATTTATGACTTCATTCAGTTTCTTCTTTAGTTAGATAAGGCAAAGTGTAAGGTTGAAATTGCATGCCCTTTTCCAGTATTTACTTGTGGGACAGTAGTTCTTTATCTGATTCATCATAATCAATTACTGTAAAACTGTTCTGTTCCTGTGATATTATTTTTTGCATGATTACTTTCTTTCCACTTTTTTTGTTTTTTTGTTTTTTGTTTAGTTTCTGAAATCTTTGTGCATCGGGGTCAATTTATAGGATGAAAGAGAGCTAAAGAGACAAAGGCGGAAGCAATCTAATAGGGAATCGGCTCGCAGATCCAGGTTGCGCAAGCAGGTGATATAACATGTTTCTACTTCTGGTTGCTTTATACTTTCCACGTTTGATTTCTGTCTAAACGTGCTTTTCATAGGCTGAATGTGATGAACTAGCCCAGCGTGCTGAGGCTTTGAAGGAAGAAAATGCTTCTCTCCGGACGGAAGTGAGTCGGATTAGGAGTGAGTATGAGCAGCTGCTCTCAGAAAATGCAGCCCTTAAGGTGATGTTAAAATCTTGGTTGGGTTTGATATTTGTTTTGTGATAAGAATTCTACCTAGGCCGAGAATGCCTAGCAATGTATGGGTGGGTACATACCAATATTCATTTGATTGGCCAAAAAAAAAATGTTATATGCATTTGAAGTCTTATTAAATAACAAAATAGGCCTGGTATTCTATAAACTTTGGTTTGCATTATTTCGTTAAATGAAATGTAACAAAATCCCAAGTAGGTCTAGATGGAATACTATCTGACAACAGCCACTTGGATTCCTTTAAGATTTATGCAGATCCTGAGAATACTATCTGACATAATACATATAATGATTTTACAGGAGAGACTTGGGGAATTACCTGAGAATGAGGATCTTAGGTCTGGCCGGAATGACCAATATGTGGATAGTGAAACTCAACAATCTGAGCAGACAGAAGCTGTGGAGGGTGGCCAGTAGGATCTAGCTACCGCCATGATGCTCCTTCACAGGACCATAACCTAACCAAATAGCAACAGCAAGTTCTTGCTTTGGATAGCGTGTAGTTGAAATCAAATTGTTTTAAAGTCGTCCATTAGTATTCTTAGGATCGCTCTACACTACATCATCTTTCATTTCTAATATAGGTTGTCTAACAATCAAGACTGCTCGGATTGTTTGTAGAGTGTGAATTCTGTGCTATACGTTGTCTGCTTCACGAGGTTAGTGTTGATGTATGGAATATGGAAAAGGGTTATTTTATGTTACATCATCTTTTTCCTTGTGCCTCTAGTTGAATTCTTTCTATAAGTCGCTTTACTTTTTTCTCCACGAGCTAAGTGAAGTTTAGTTGAGTTGATATTATCAGATTTCCGTTGACTTATTCTAGCCGGATATTTGAACGAGGATGTTAACATGTAAATACAATTAACATTCAAAATCGTCCCACACAGAAGAAGCGACTCTTGCACCATACCATATACGGCTACTTGATAGCTTCGAATTAGCTGATCGCACTTGTTTTATTAGTGGGTTGTTGGTCACCTTCCTCACTATTTTTTTTGGGTCAGAACCTTCCTCACTACTCATATTAACTTTCTTTTCCAGTTATCCTTAGTGGACCATAGATTTTTGCCACCCATAACCTTCATTTTTTAGGTGTTCAATTATTCAAGCTTCGATTTACCTGTTACAAACCCATTCTAAAAGATCGAATTCTTCAAGGCCAGGTTCAAAATTAGTAATTGAAATGCCTTGGTAGCGAGGGTATGCTGTATGCGGTGTTAGAATTTGAAGCCTATAAAAATTTAGTGCTGCAATTATTTCAAGAACAATCACTAGATGATCGGCAATTATTTCTTCCTATTTTCCATAGTTGAGGTAAGGGTCAATGGTAGTTCAAGCGCTATTAACAAGCATGTTAAGGGTTCAAGTGTGTTAGTTATACGTTAAATTTAAGCCTAACCTTTCCAAGGCCACTTTTCCTCAGATGTTCTTTTCCATCATACTGCTCTAGGTCTATGGGAAACTGCATACATAATGAATGTATCATACCAAATACAAACAAAATATTTGGCCTAAATATAGAAGTTCCCATTAAAATCAACTGCTATCTATAGTTTATGTACAGATCGCAATATTGCAAGTGAAACTATATTTTAGAAGTTGCCGATCATTGAAGCAAAATGCATATTTATTTAAATTGTGCCAAACTGAGGCTAGTACTCAACAAAGGACAAGTATTCTCCTTTGGATGTGGCTGTGTAATTCACGATCACGAATACATCAAAGGGACGTCCTTTCACCACCTCCCCATCAGTCTATCGATGTAAACTCAGCACCCGCACGTTACAACGTGGCTGAAGGATGGACAAACTCATCCAGTATCAATGTGGTCAAATTTACAAATATTTGAGCATTCCACGACCTTCCGCACTCAGTTTTGTGGCTTGAAGCTGCCTCTTTTTTGGAGCCTTCAACTGCTGTAGCTTTCTATTCATCTGTAATCAAAAATTCACACTCAGGTGCCTCAAATTAATCCAAATACAGAGAATTTTGCAGGAAAGTACAAACGCTACAATCCCATACTTAACACTGAAGGATAACGAGACCAACAGACACATCATCATTACAGTTATTAAAAGCATCAACGAGATCATTCCCTCCTCATAACTACTTCCTATTTCCTAACTCACTTAGTGGCTTTACATTTACCATTCTTCTGGTCAAAATCATTGTTATTTCTACAATATGCTGACAATTATACATTGCACCTGACACAGTACTTATTCCAAAGTACAGGGCATTCCTGCATTGGTAACATTAAGGATCTATGCAGTTTTTCTTTTTGGTAGACGGATCTATGCAGTTTTTACAAAAAGGAGCAAAACAGATTAAAATGAAGTAAAATGATTCACTTTAATAATTTATTTCACTTTCATTGCAAGCTTTAGATTAATGCATCTTTATATTATGTGGTTACGGAATAAACCACAAATGAATTGAATTGAACTGACTATAAGAATACTGGAGAAGTTAAACACTAACCTTAATGCGATACTGATCTTGTGTAGCTTGTTTTGCGCGGGCTCTAATTTCTTCTGGATCAACTTTAGATGGGGGACGGATAACAAAATCTAATGGAGTCGCTTCTGGCTTGGATGTCAGCTGCCTGGAAGAGGACTGTCCAGACTTAGGCCTGCATCACAGTCAAAATTAAATACCCAAAAAATACATAAGTGATCACTCAATCCACGTTGCTCAAACTAAAGCACACAAATGCCTCCAATCCTTACTGTGATAGATCAATATCAAGATCACCATCTCTAGATACCATCCCCACAGCTTTGTTTGCTGGCTTATAACAATTTAGCAAAATAACACACTCTCAATGTGTTGAACTAAGTAAATGTAATCTCGCAAGAGAAAAAGGAAAAAGAAAAATAAAAGATTGAAAGAAATGAGGGGGGTAGAGAGAATACTTTTTAACTGACGGCCTCCTAAATGGAACCCTATCATCTTCAATATTTTTCATGTCTTCAAACCTGGTACTCTTAGTAAATATAGGTCGGCTCTGCAATTAGATCCCACCTTGTCTTTGGCTTCCAATGCAGTGCGTACAGCGACACTCCACGTCAAGTAATTAGATCCAGTAAGAGAGGAGGTGACGAGCACCATTCCAGGATGATCGGAATTAAGTAAGACAAGGGAACCATCCTCCAGTTTTGGCAGAACTGCGGCAGCAGGCTGAGAAGTAGTAGATTGCTCACCACTAACAGGAGAAGCTTCCATGGCGGCGTAGAAAGAAGATAGATGAAAAATGGAAAGGTATAGAAAAGTAGAAAATAGAGAAGGCAGCAGAACGAATCACGAGAGATCTTCTGCCCGCTCTGATACCATGAACGAAAAGGAATAAAATGCTGAATAATTTCGTTATCATTGCAATGCCTTAAAGTGAGGAATATATACACCAGTGTCATGCGTACAATGAGAGAGAAAAAATCTAACTAACCTGTACAGCTGTCTACATATCTAACTAATTACATCATCAATACTAATACTAACTAATCAATGAACAAAATACAGATTTGTACATAATCTTTACATGGTGGGATTTCAAATCACCTAACAAATGAGCAAATTAAACATTTGATTTGCGTTGGCTCTCATGAGTGCAGAAAAATTTTACCAAATTATTCTATTCTTGATGTGTTTGATTTGGGGCCAATCATCACCCGTGTCAGGCTGGCATCTTGGGGTTAACTTGGGACAATCCTTGATAATCAATGTATGAAGAGAAGTGATAAATTTTAGACCCACTGGCAGCGAAGCCAATTCGTGGCAGTCAGAGATCTCTAGTATTTCGAGGGATGTAGCACAATCCAAGCCCTCTGGAAGATGCTCTAGCTTCGGGATTCCCCTTATAGTCAAATTACGCAGGTTTGTAAGACCACCCCATCCGTCCTTGGAGTCTGTGGTCTCATCATCAAGCTTCTCACAATCTTCAATGATTAACTCTTCAAGTGAGATCAGAGGCTGGAACCCATCGGCTATAGACTCCAACTGATGCCACTCTCCAACGTGAAGATGCTTGAGACTAGTGAAGTTTTTCAGCCACTCTTTGGGTAGTACAGCGTCTTCTTCGATCATTTTGGTAATTTTCAAGAACTTTAATTTGGAGAAGGGAGGAGGTGAATCAGCTAACAACGATGGTAACTTGTTTATGGTGTTCAGGATGGGTTTCACACTGGAACCCTTCCATATTATTCTTTCATCAACTTCCCCGAATGGTGGCATACAAGTCAACATAGGACAATATTGGATATCTATGATAGATATGGTGGGAAAAAACGATTTGAATGTGCTGTTATCAAGTGTGGTCACATTGGCCCACCAGCTTACCAATTTTGGACAATCCGAAATTGCAAGCTTCTTGAGACACCGATAAACTACCTCTTTGTCGCTTGAACCACTTTCACTGTTGTCAACTATGAATTCCAGAGCGTTCAATTGCTGAAGCTCGAGGATTTGGAGGGATTGGAGTTTATGCAATGGCGGGAGAGATTGGCAGTTGAAACAGTTATACCAACTAAACTTTACCATATGTTGGAGTGAGGGCCATGTGGGCCAATGAGATACCGTGGTACCTCCATACCCAACAAGAAACAGAGCTTTCAGATCACTGAGGGGAAAAATATTTTCTAGAAACTTCTTTTCTTGGGAAGTATTAGCCACGTTGTCGTCGTCGTGATCCCATCTCAACACTAAGCGTTGCAGTTGCAACTTTTTGTGCAAGTTTGCAGTCTCAGCATCTGATGCAGCACAGCGTTCAAGGTGTCCAATCTCCAATAGGCCCCTCAGGTTGTTAAGATTAGCGAGTTCTTTAAGACATCCGGTGTAAGCTGAGGTTGGGCTAGATCTGCGGCTTGAGCTTTGGCCTAAACTGGCCCTGCGGATCAAGCTGGAAGATTTGCGATTGTCACTACTATTTGCCACGAACATTGACAATGTCCGAAGAGAAGTCATATTTTTAATGCTTTCTGGCATTAGAATTAGATCAAGGCATCCATGCGTCTCGAGATGCCTAAGTTTGGTAAGCTGGTCCAAGTCTTTAGGTAACTCTTTGAGCTCACGACAATGAGATAATCTTAGTGTTAGCAAATGCTTTAGCTTTGTGATAGAATTAGGGAGCTTTTCCATGTTATTTCGAGACAAGTCCAGATATTTCAATAGGCTCAACTCGCTGATGGAATTGGGTACCATCTTCATCCCTAAATCATGCAAATCCAACACCAGCAAGCTCTTGAATTTGGCGAAGATCTTCTCGCAGGTTGCCGGGCTCATCTTTGTTTCCGTTGGATGCCACGATTGCTTTGCAGCTGGCAAAAGAATTGTTCGTAATTCAGTCGCCGTTTCAAACAAAGACTCAGGAATCTCGGTTGAAATATCTAAACTGAAATCAAATGAAGCGTGTCGAAGAGTGGGTATAACCCCTTTGCCAGCAGGATCCACCGAGGTAGAATCATCTTTGGCCATGAAAGCTGCCAAGTAATGCATGAGAGGATGCATTCTACAACTAGAAGGGTTATCCAAATCATCTTCGTGCAGGTCCTGGAAAATCGACCTCCCATAGAGGTCTCGAAAATACTCCTCACCCATGGCTTCGTATTCTAGAGTATTGTTGGTAGAAGAAAGCCTTGGCAATACAAATCCCTCTGCGATCCAGAGATTAATGAGTTTAGGCACGTCAATCCTATTCCCATCATCTTCAGAGAACAGAGAACATAGGGAAAAACAGAGTTTCAAAGGGAACGCAAGTTGGTTACAGTATAACCGCTCAAGTTCTCCCAAAAAATGCTCCTCTATGGATTCAATATTGACGTGTGATTCACGAAACGTCTTCCATAGGGATCCCATAATTTGTATGGCACGAGGGACTCCTTTACATTTTTCCACCATCTTCCTCCAGGTATCCTCGTTTCTTAACTCACTTTGAGTCTCGGCGGAAGATGAAACAATTTGCTTGAATAGAGACCAAGAATGATGTGGACTCAATCCCTCTAAATAAACAGGAGGCACCGTGGCAGTACTCTTGGCAACCAGAGGACTAGGTGTTGTTATCAGAATGCTACCATTAGAAGGCAAAAGCTTCACGAATTTGCGCCATTCTTTGGGGTCCACCCTCTTCACGTCATCCAACACTAGCAAATACCTATTTCCACCAATTGCTTCATAGAGATGCCTCTGCATTTGATCCTCCGTCTCCATCTCGGGATCCTCTGCAATACTCAATCGTTCAATTACTGATTTTAGAATTGATTTGGAATCGAATACTGATCCCCAATTCTCAACCCTAATTTTCAACTGGTTGATGTTCTTGGATACATGATTTGCGAGTGCCGTCTTTCCGGATCCTCCGATCCCGACGATCGGAAGGACGTCGATGCGATCGGCGATGGAGGAAAGGCGTCGAGTGATTGTGTTCTCTTCTTCTTCCCTGCCAATTAGGGATGGTTGTTCTTGTTCATCAAATTTGGTATTGGTAATGGAGTTTGTGTGCTCTGGTTTATGAGCTACAAGAAAAGCAAGCCTCTCCTTGATTTTATCAACGGAGAAAGAGCGAGAGCCCGGAATCCGAGTGCCCTTGCTCTGAGAAATCTCGACGGCGAGGAGTTCCTCCGCCAATACATGAAAGTCGTTGAGGAAACTCAGAAGCTGCTCAAGCCACTTTCGGACTTTGAGGTCGTGCAGGGGCAGAACGACGTCGTCGACTTCTATCCTTGAAATCTCGTTTGCGAGATCTTCGAGCTGCTTCTTCAATTCAATGGATGTGTCCAATCCAGTAATCACCGTGACCAGGGAGTTCATCGCATTTCGGAGGACGGATTTTGCCATTTCTTGTCGCCGGAGTTGGAGGAAGAGGGATGTACAAATCAGTATCGCAAACGCTGCCTGCAACTGTAGATTCTTCTGTCATATACTGTTAAATTTAATATTGATGCTGAATTGCTCATTAAGAATTAATGAATTATAATGTTGCTTCAAATCTATAACCTTTTCAGGCCAAAAAAAAAATCTATAACCTTTAAAAATTTCCATGGTTCCTTCGTCATTATCTTTTAAGTACACTGATTAAAATAGAAAGGGACTTTATTTTACTTTTATCCAATATTTTAACGAGTAGCGTATGCTTACCGCCCTGGTTAAAGACTAAAATAAATGAATAAAAATGTCTACTTGCTTCACTAAAATCTTATAACTTTCATGCGGTAGCTTTTAGAGAGTTTGGTGGTTGCAGGATTTCTAAGTCAATGAGTTTATTTTATCAAGTCTAACAAAATTATTGATGCGTGTTAGGGTGTTCGTGGGGTGCTTTGGACGATTTGAAAGGATTTTTCAAATCGAACTATTGATTAAATTTTATTCATCAAACTAAACCAAACTAAACCAATAGAAAGCGGTTTGGACTGTTTGGTTTGAACGTTTTGAAGGTGATTTATTGTTAATTTTGTCACTAATATACTAATAAATAAAATATATAGTTATTCTCATAACTTACTAAAACACTAATAAGAAAATAAATATTATCACTATAGTATAGAAGATTTTTTATAAATAATTAATTGAAATTAAAATTTACTAATATATATTTCTTCCTCTAACTTAATGTCACAATAAAATTGAGTTATTCTCTATTTCTCTATATAAGGAGCTATTTGTATTGTTGCCAACTATTTAAGGCGTGCCTCTCATGAGGTTGCTAAACATTTTTGTTCATTATAAATTAAGAACTTCAAGTTGGGAGAGGGAGAGAAGTGAAGGGTGAATTTGAACATAATCATTTTAGATATTCTTCGGAAGTTTTATACTAATAGACCACAGGCAATAGGCAATAACCATGTATTTTATTATCATCTAATAGATGAAAATGACTCAACTGATTTTGAAATGAACTAAGAGAGAAAATTCTTCTGACCAAATAAATTATTGTGACTCTCATCTCGTCGTGAATTGATATATATATATATATACTGACTAATCAATCATTATAAATTATTGGCCAAAGTGCAATATTGGTCCTATAAGTTTGCATGAGTTCCCAGATCAGTCCTATAAGTTTTTTCGTCTCAGATTTGGTCCCATAAGTTTGAAAAATTCTCACCGTTAGTCCTATCGATATTTCCGTTAAATTTTTTCCGTTAATGCTGATGTGGCATGATGACTGGGATATTGAAGTGGCAAATTTAGATGATGTGGATAAAAAAAGGACTATTATGCAAAAACTAATAACATTTTAACAACAATAATAAAAAAAAATACATTTCACACAGACACCGTCGTTTAAGATCTATATTTCGCAAACTAAACACTAACCTTTCCGCCATTGAAGAATTCTTCAAGCTCTGAGAATCCTCCATTTCCACATTCCTGTTCGAATCAACACCGAAATNAAAAATTAACCTATAAACTAAAACATCAAATTAAATACATAGAGGTAACATCCTATAATTTTTTTAGATCTTTATGACTTTCCAAATTGACGAATTGCTAATTTGTGAAATCCAATTTTCTTCATTTTGACCTGCGAAATAAACAAAATATACATTAAAGAATAATTAACATAATAATAATAAAAATAATAAAAAAAATAAAATTTTGAATTATACATACCATGTTTGTTCTAATTTGCAACTGATTAATTGGTATTTACCTGCGAAACATATGAACAAAGACAATCAAACAAAAACAAGCATTTTAAAACATTTTTCTTGATCCCCTTAATTACAAGAGTAAAATTGGTTACAATGTATATATTATTACCACCGAAAGCAGTGCCTCACCTTGTAGCAATGAATTGAACAACTAAAGACATAACATCTTTCTATTATCAAGAAGAGCCTTTTCCACTTCGTTTGATCATGAAATTGCTCTCAATATCACTGTGTTCTAAAAAATTTGAAATGAAACCCAAACAAGAATCAGTTCTTGAATTAAAAAGATTATGAAAAAACAACACTGAAACTTAAATTAAAAACAATTGGCACTTCATATAATAAGTTTCTTAATTCATGCCAGTTTAAAAAGGAAGAAGTTACCGAATCCAACCAACAATTAAAGTACTGAATGCAAAACTGTAAAAACCTGTCATAAATTCCGCCAAGCAAATCTTGACATGTAGACATAGCCCTTTAGCGGTACTTGATGAAGCCAATTACCTTGGGTTGCTTCGGAAGCACTCACGGCGACACAAGAGGAAGTACAGCTAATCCATGGGGATTAATTACCACACACACGGCAGGCCTGAGTGCTATACTCTGCAAGAGAATTGGGTTTTTGAAAGATGCAGAGTAGAGATAGGCATTTTAAGATTAATGAGTGGGTGTGCATTTTGAATTTTAGCACAAATATATTGGCGCCAGGTATTTTCACTTTCATTTTCCCGGTTTAATTTGCCGAAGCCCAAAAGTGATATAAGTGGATGACTTGGGTGTGCTTTTTCGGTTTTGCTACATGAACGTGGAGTGGAGTATTTTGCTACGTGGAGTATTTTGCTTGCCCATAGAATAATTGGATAATTTCTTAATTTAATTTAGAAATTAAAAAAAAAAGATTTTCAGATTTCAAGTAATTAACTGTCAATTATTGAATATTTAGTTCTATTTTTATATCAAATGGTGTATATAAAAAAAAGGGTAAACCTCTATTTTCATCCTCAAAATTTATATCAACTTTCAAGTTCATCCCCAATATTTTTTTTGCCATAATTTTGTCCTGGAAAGTTTTAATTTTTGATCTATTATATCTTTATTTTTACTTTAGCCAAATATTAACGACATAATTTGTAACTAATGACATGTAAAATTGATAAAAAAAATAAATAAAATTATAACTCAGATTGAAAAACACGATGAAGTCTATCATTAATTTATTAAAAGAAGCTAATCTAAGGATATAATTGACCAAAATATAAAGTATTGAGGATGAAATTGACAATAAAAAAACATTGGGGAGGAAATTAAAAATTTATTGTAAAGTTTAGGGATGAAAAGAGCTTTCTTGCCAAAAAAAAAAAAAGATAACCCAATACTCAAATACAAGATGAAAATGACACTTGAGGTTTCAACACTAATCAAATTCAAGTTGACATTAAATTTTATAAAGGATTTCAAATCGACCAAAATTTAAATTGAACTAGATACTAAAAGAGTTCAAGATTAAATCAAATATGAAATCATACTTAATCATATCTTGAATTAAGTTTGAATTATATTAAATCAAATAATAGGTCTCAAATCAAATCAAATTAGATCGAGTATGATTTTAAATTGACTTATATTTTAAATTAAGTCGTAGTCATGAGAGGTCTCAAGCCAAATTGATGAAATCTAAATTTAAAATGAATTAGATCTTGAATCAAGTTCAAATTCAAATAAAATAAAATAACAAATAGATAATTGTATATTACAAAGTTGTATGTATAATTTTTTTTTTATATCTAGTCTTTAATAGATAGAGTAATCATCGTATTTGATAAAAAAAAATCAAATTAAATTTAAAGCCTATAATTAATTGGTGGTTTAGGTTTAAGATTTGGGGTTTTAGTATTTTAGGATTTAGGTTTAAAATTTGGAGTTTTAGTATTTTGGGGTTTAGAGATAGGGTTTAGAATTTAGGGATAGGGTTTAGGGTTTAGAATTAGGATTTAGGTAATCTTTAATCAAGTTGAAGTTCAAATTAATTAAATCAAATAATTAATAGGTAATTCTATACTACATGTTACATGTATCATTTTCAATACTTGATATTTGACAGATAGTGTGATCTTTGTATTTTATTCGAGCTCAATCTAAATTAAAGCAAAAATACTCTTTTGTCAATTTTGTCTTCGAAGTTTTATATTTTGATCAATTTAACTTTTTTTTCTTACTTTAGCCAAATGTTAATAATAAATTCTACATGACTAATGATATGTAATATAAAATTGATAGTAAAAGAAACTCAAATTGTCGTTAATTTATTGAAAGAAGTTAGGCAAATGATAAAACTGACCAAAATGCGAAATATTATAGATGAAATTGACAAAAGAAAATATTAGGAATGAAATTGAAAGTTAATATAAAGTTTAGAGACAAAAACAGTGTTTTCGCCAAAAGAAAAAAGATGACGCACTACCCAAATACAAAATGAAATTGATACTTTGAGATTTCAAAATTAATCAAACTCAAGTTGTTTTATAAAGGATCTCAAATCGTTTCAAATTTAAATTGAACTAAATATTTCCACCAAAAAAAAAATTGAACTAAATACTAAAAGAATTCAAGATTGAAGCAAATTTGAATTCATACTTGATTACATCTTGAATTAAGTTCGAATTTATACTAAATCAAATCAAATTTAAATTGAATTAGATGGGGTATGAGTAGGGTTGTTCAAATCCAATCTGATCCAAATTCAACCGAACCCATCCAATCCAAACCGACCAAAACCGATCAAAACCGACTACACAATCGATTGAATTGGTTGCAATATGATGAAAATCGATTGGTTCGTTCGGATGCATTTGAAAACTAAAACCGACTGAACCAAACCGAACCATATTATTATTAAATATTAATCAAATATTATATATATATGTATATATATATATGTTAAATAAAAAATATATTTCTCTACTTCTGAACACTTCAACCTAATTTTCTCATTCATTTCCCTTCCCTTATTATATATATGTCACTCATTCCTGTACTGGGTTGTATTATTTTGTGTATTATGTTGGTTATTAAAAGATATTTATTTCTATTTTTTTTAATTTTTCTGAATTTTTATGAATTTTTTTTTTGAAAAAATTTATCTAAATAATTAATAAAGAAAACCAATAAACCGAACCAATCCAAATAGATTTCAATTAGTTTGGATTGGTTCGGTTGGTCTAAAATAATTGGATTGATTGGTTGTCATCCAATTCGTTCCGTTCGGATGAAAAAAATGACTAAACCTATGTTTGAACACCCCTAAGTATGAGTTCAAACTAAATTATATCTTAAATTAAGTTGAATCAATGAGATAACTCAAACCAAATTGATGGAATCTAAATTTAAAATGACGAGATCTTAAATCAAGCTCAATTGAAATTAAATCAAATAAATAGTAGATAATTGTATACTACAAGTTGTATGTATTATTTTCAATACTTGATATTTAACATATAGTGTGATCATCTTATACTAGCTCAATCTAAAAACAAAATGACCTAATACTCAAATACAAAATGAAAATGACAATTGAAATTTAAAAATTAATCAAGCTCAAGCCCTAAACAAATACATGAATCAAATATACCAACAAAAGGTTGGCCCAGTTGGTAAGAAGTCAACTCATAACCCATAAGGTCGTTAGTTCGAATCCCGCTACCAATGTGAGGGCCTTGTTGGTAGGCGATCTGTAAGTACCTCTGTAAGCGCTCATAGAGCCTTGAGGCCTGCCCTGGCCTTTGTGAGCCCCCAGGGCCCAACTCACCTAAACTTTTGCTTATAAAAAAAATACATGAATCAAATATGAATCCAAACTTAAGTATATCTAGATTAAATTCGAATTTATATTAAATAAAAAATTAAATTCTATTTGAATTATGTCACGTATAAATCTAAACTAAATTATATTATATCTCAGATTAAGTTGATTCAAATTAGTGATATAAAATTAAATTAAATTTAAATTTAAATTAGATTACACTTGAATTTAAAGTAAAATAGAATATTTTTTTAAAATTAAAATTCACTTATAAATTAGATGAGCGTGTAAAATGATTCGTTATAGATTATTTATTATTTTATCTCAGTAATTATCTTTTATGATCACCTATTTCATATAAGATAATTATTTAAATATTAATTAGTGATCAATTTAAGTTTAATTCTGATTTAATATGTAAGGAATATATTTTGGAAGTTTACTTATTATAAAGTTTTTAAAACTATCTACCATGACATAATAATACAATATACATATTTTCGGATTTAACCTTATTTTATTAAATTATATCTACGATGATATTATATATATATAAACTATATTATATATCTTTTGGGTTTTTTTTGTCCTTCTCCAAAAATATATATTACACTATAATATTTAAAAATAACTAAATAACCTATTTATTTAAATATTAAATAAAATTTCACTAACATCACATCCCATAATCCCATAATTTTCTCCTTATTTCTCTCTCTCATCTCAAAATTAAATTGTGAATTTCTCTCCCTCTCCACAATCAACCAAACTGCAATATACAGTTCAAAAAAAAGAAAAAACCAAACTGCAATATCTTTTTCATTATTTACTCCTTTCAAATTTTTGAAAATTGCAAAATATACCCTTCTTCTACATTATATTTGTTGAATCAATTTTACTTATTATAATTTTTTTAAAATCATAAATTTCCATTGTTTTCTATTATGTATCGAATAAAAGACATTAAATTGATTTTAGACAATATTCCTTAAATTTGTAGTAAATTAATATTTTTCTTTTATGATTCGAATCTATAAGTAAAAGTTTTTCTTATATTTATACTAAAATAATTAAAACTAGTGACTATATATAGTGACAGAATTTTCAATTTGTAGATAAAACTATAACGTTTTATTGACATAACTATTTAATTGTAGGTAAATAATTTTTGTACCACCTGTTTTATTTAATTCCACTAAAAATATGTAGGATCTGTAGTGACAAAAACTTCAAATTTGTAGGCAAAATAATTTTTTGACAGATTGATTAATATGTGAGTAAAAGTCATCTACAACCATGATTATAGATTAATGTTACTAAATAAATTATTTATATTCTGTTGTTTACTAAACAATACTAAAACAATTAAAACCAAGGATTATATATATAGTGATAGAATTTTCAATTCGTATGTAAAACTACCTTCTAGTGACAGAACTATTTTTTGGACAGAACTATTTAATATAGGTAAATAATATTTATACATACTTTTTTGTTTAATGTCACTAAAAATATCTGTGGAATTTATAGTGACAAAAGCTTTAAATTTATAGGTAAAACAATTTCTTTTTAATGACACTTATTTTTCTGTGAGTAAAAGTCATCTACAACCATAATTATATTTAATGTTACCAAATAGTTATTTATATTCTTTTGTTTACTAAATAATATTAAACCAATTAAAATCAATAATTATGTATAGTGACGAAAATTTCAATTCGTAGGTAAAGTTATAACCTTTTAGTGATAGAATTATTTAATTGTAGGTAAATACTACTTATACCTACACTTTTATAGAATGTCAGTAAAAGTATCCGTAGGTATATGTCATTTTTCTTGTAGTGATTTTCTTATGCCTGTATATAAAATAGATGTTCTTCTATAGATATATCATCTTATCCAAATCTCCTTCTTCTATGTTCAAATCTGGTTGTTCTTCTTCTTTTTTAAAAAAAAAACTCTGAACAAATTATCCTCCAAATCGACTGGTTCACATCGATTTTATCGGTTTTTGACCGGTTTCAACAGTTCTCTATCGGTTCTGGACACATCCGGTTCTTGAGTCAGATCGGACCGGACCAAGCACTGATTCGCGGTTCACCGGTTGAACCGACCAATCCAGTTCAATTTTAACATCATTGGTGGCTTCAGTTTAATTCGGCCAATCAATCCTGCGTGCAAACTGAAAACGACTCTACGTTGCAACTTGCAAGTTGACTTGTAAGACTTGAAAATGGACTCAAAAATCAAAAGGAACAAAATAAATCCTCTCAGATTATTATTAATTTTCAAGATAATTGTTACACATCACATTTTGGGCCAGAAACAAAACTTGCACATCATATTGTGGTCCCTAACATAAAGGAGGTTGTACCAAGAATCACAAGATTAAAATAAAAGGCCAAAACCTCAAATTGATCTCTTGTGTATGGAATGGATTTTAAATTGGTCCCTCATGTTTCATTTATTTTAGATTGATCCAATATATTTTTATAATTTTTTAAATTGGTCTCAAACTACTTTTAAGATGCGATTTGACATCATTCTCAAACCTATTTTTATCAGGTAGAGAAATATCTCTTCAAGAATTAATGCATAATTTCGAACTCGTCGTATTCGGATTTAAAACGAGAGAGATATGATCAACTTCACTTGTTTGAATGTGAAATGAGTTGCCAAACTTTGGGATTCGATTTGGCTTCATTTGTTGACAGTCTTAAAGTACTCGTCAAAAGAAACTTATAGTTGTGGATTTGTTGCATTCGAATGTGAAAAGAGATATATCTGAGTATATTCAGTATTATTTAGACCAATTTGAGAAATTATTGAGACATATAGGACTAAACTAAAACAAAATAAACATGAGGGATTAATTAAAAATCCATCTCATACATTTAGAATAAATTTAATTGAGGTTTTGGCCTAAAATAAACCATTTGGAGCATATTCTTAGATAGATGCCAAGTTATGATGTCATTGTTACGTAGGTCCTATATTTTTGGGTCAGGTTTAGAAGTGGTGCCATTAGGGGTGTACACGGGCCGGGCAAAAAAAATTTTTAAAAAAATTAT
>QANZ01006019.1:0-33283 GCA_003254925.1 Chamaecrista fasciculata
AGTTTAGATTAATTATCTCATAATTAATCACGGATTGTTATTATCGTAAACATGCTAATAATATGATAACCATTAATTTATCTCCATAAATTAATTGATATGTTCTCAACATATCTATAAAATGATTGGCCCTAGGGCACAATCTCCAACACATATTTGGTTCAACTGCATATTATCATGTGAAAGAATCAAAGTTAGATCCAAGAGCTAAAAATGCACTCTTCATGGGATTTAGCTCTGGAGTCAAGGGATACCGTCTATGGTGTTTGGAAGCAAAGAAGACCATAGTAAGCAGAAATGTTACCTTTGATGAGTCGACCATGCTGGTAAAGGTAACTCAGGATGAAACTAAGGGTATTCTGCAATAGCAGGAGTGTACACCGAAGCAGGTGGAGTTTGAGCAGCAGATGATGATGAGTCCAGTTACAAACATCAGAGATGACTCTCCAGCAGAACAGGATGAGTCAGATGATGAAGAAGAGTCAATCCCAGATTCTTCACAGCAACATGAGCCAATTGTAGTTAGTAAGCCAAAACGTCAAATTCGTAGACCAGCTCGTTTTGTACCATCAACATTTCAAGAAGCAGTTCAAAGCTCTTAAAGTAAGAAGTGGAAGGGCGCTATGGAAGAAGAGATGAAATCTCTTCAGAAGAACAACACTTGGGAGCTGACACAACTACCGAAGGGCAAGAAGGCAATTGGATGCAAATGGGTTTTCACAAAGAAAGAAGGATTTCCTGAAAGAGGAAATGTTCGCTACAAGGCAAGGTTGGTAGCTAAAGGCTACGCTCAGAAAGAGGGAATCGACTATAATGAGGTGTTCTCTCCAATTGTGAAGCATTCCTCCATTAGAATTTTATTAGCCTTGGTAGCACAGTTGAATTTGGAGCTAGCTCAACTTGATGTGAAGACCGCTTTTTTACATGGAGACTTGAAGGAGGAAATCTATATGTCTCAACCAGATGGATTTGGAGTTGCTGGTAAAGAAGATTGGGTTTGCAAGCTGAACAAATCGCTGTATGGACTGAAACAGTCACCCAGACAGTGGTATAGGCGATTTGATAAGTTCATGGTGGGCCAAAAGTTCACCAGAAGTAAGTATGATCATTGTGTATATCTGCGTAAGCTACAAGATGGAGCCTACATCTACCTACTCCTGTATGTTGATGATATGCTTATAGCATCGAAGAGTCAATCAGAGATAGAAAAGTTGAAGGCTCAGTTGAATCAAGAGTTTGAGATGAAGGACTTGGGAGAAGCCAAGAAGATTCTCGGCATGGAGATAAGCAAGGATAGACAGAGAGGCAAGCTTTGTTTGACTCAAAAGCAATATTTGAGAAAAGTGCTACAATATTTTGGAATAGGTGAAGATTCCAAACCTGTAAGCACACCACTTGCCCCTCATTTGAAACTTAGCAACCAGTTATCTCCGAAGAATGATGCAGAGCGTGAGTATAAGGCCAAAGTTCCATATCCTAATGCAGTTGGTAGCTTGATGTATGCAATGGTGTGCACGAGACCTGATATCTCTCAAGCAGTTGGAGTGGTAAGCAAGTATATGCATGACCCTGGCAGAGGTCATTGGCAAGCTGTGAAATGGATTCTACGGTATATTCATAATACTGTAGATGTTGGTTTAGTTAGTGTTCGAGCAGGAAAATCCACTTAGTCAAAGTCTAGTCGGATACTGCGACTCAGACTATGCGGGAGATTTGGATAAGCGACGATCTACAACTGGCTACTTGTTCATGTTAGCAAAGGCGCCAGTTAGTTGGAAGTCTACCTTACAGTCAACAGTGGCTTTGTCTACAACAGAGGCAGAGTATATGGCAGTTACAGAAGCTATCAAGGAGGCAATTTGGCTTCAAGGATTACTGGGAGATTTGGGAGTTGGTCAAATGCACATCAAAGTGCATTGTGATAGTCAGAGTGCTATTCACTTAGCTAAGAATCAAGTCTTTCATGCAAGAACGAAGCACATTGATGTTCGCTATCATTTCGTACGAGAAATTCTTGAAGAAGGTGAGATACTTCTAATGAAGATAAGTACTACGGAGAATCCTGCAGATATGATGACTTAGGTGGTGACGTCAACCAAGTTTAAACATTGTTTAGACTTTGTGAATATCCTGCACATTTGATTTGGCGCCACAAGGCGCATTTGGAGGCAGCATTGCAATTTGTCGAGGCGATGAAATTTGGAAGGACTTCAAAATTAGTCTAAGGTGGAGATTTGTGATAAAATGGCCATTTTGGCCTAATTTGGAAGTCCCACATCGGTGGGACTTAGGCTTGTAAGGGGGGGTTGTGGGTTATAAATAGAACCCCCTCCTCATTTGTAAAATCATCCCAAAATTGTATTCTCTCTTCTCTTATATAATATTGGCGGTGCTGCTCGGAGACGTAGGCATAATTGGCTGAACTCCGTGATCAATCTGGTGTGTTCTTTCTTATTTCTTATTTACTTATTTGTTATTTATTTGCGGTATTTCTTTTCTTAGTTGGTAGATAATATTCAATATATTTGGGTGGGATATTGTTGGGGTATATTGTTATAAACGTTTGGGTAGAGAGGAATACTATACAAGTGGTTCTGTCTAAGGAGATTGGTTTTTTAAGTGGGACATTTGTGACCTCACCAATTTTTCCTGGGAACTGCTAAAATAGTATAAACTCCTTAGGAGAGTTCAATATTTACACCATATCCCCTTACACATTATACTCTTCATCTAATAAAAATCATGTTTTCTCTAACCCAAAAGCACGGCCAAGGTGAGCGAGGACAGACAAACATCCCACAAGTGCATCAACATCACCTCCATCATCATAACGACCCACGGTATTAAGCTTAGTTTGAACATGAGGTTCAAAATAATAAGAGCAAAAGGTTAAAGTCTCTTCGATTAAATATGTTTCACAAATGGAACCCTCTACTTTAGCTTTATATTGTTAACCTTCTTCTTCAAACGATGTATATACCTATGTATATATATATGGTTTAAAATGTTATTATTTATTGTCATAGAAATATTCTAAGAAAAGAGTAAATAATTAAATCATACCTTTCAAATAGATACATCCATTGATATTGTACAGCACTACCAACTCTAGCTTTATAAGATAGATGAAAAGGAAAATATTCCATTGAGTCAAAAAGGCCAGGAAGAAATATTTTCTCTAGCTTGCATATTGTCACACCTGTGTTTTCTTCTAATTTGCGAATATTTTGAACTTGCAACATTGTAGAGCATAGACCTCTGAAGAAAAGACTTATTTTCGTCAAAGCATTCCAAACTGGTTCTAGCATTAACTTCTTAAATACAATTGTCACCAACCTCTCCATGAAAACATGACAATTGTGGCTCTTCATTCATGATAGTTTGGCATTTTTCATGTCAACATAATTAGCAAATTTTGAAACTTACCCATATGGTAAGATTTTCTAGCCATTCACATATCACCATTCTATTTTGTTATGATAATGAGTTAAGTGATTTTGGCATGTAAACTTTTTCATTTTCATCCCTTAATTCAAGCTTTGGGCGGTCACAAATGATTTTGAGGTCTTTATAGCTTTTACATTGTCTTTAGTCTTTCCCTTCACATCCATCATAGTGTTGAGATATTATCAAACACATTCTTCTTAATATGCGTTACATCAAGATTATGCCGAAGAAGGTTTGTGCGTCAATAAGGTAACTGCTAAAATATAGATTGATTGGTCCAATTATGTTGATCCCCAAATCCAGAAATCTTATCATTCCCAACCATTTGCATCATAAGTGATAAATGGCTTACCTCTACCCACACTTCTTCACTTGACAACCTTGGTGGAGGTCTTGAGTTCTCAACACTTCTTTTACGGAAAAACTTCGTATCATCACGGAAAGGATGTAGCAAGGGTAGAAATTAATGATGATAATAAAAAATGATGGTTTTAATCCTCTTTCAAATAAAATGTCTTGCTAAGGTTCATAATATAGGGCATAACAAAACACCATTTGTACCTCATACCGATAGCATTCCATATGCTACAAAATCATTAATAGTCCACATAACTGCAGCTCTCATATGAAAATTTTGTTTTCTATATGCATCTTAAGTTTCTACATCAACCTCCAACAATTCTTTCAACTCATCTATAAGAGGTTGCAAATAGATATCTATGTTCTTTCCAGAGCTCTTTGGACTTGGAATGAAAAAAGTTAATAGCATATAGGGAGTTGTCATACACATTTCTTGGGGAAGGTTATATGGTGTTAAAATTACTGGCTAGCAAGAATAGGGATGACTCATTTGTCCATATGGGCTAAAACCATTAGAAGAAAGAGCTAATCGAACATTTCTAGGCTCAACAGAAAATGACGGGTCACATTCATCAAAGTGTTTCCATGCCTCTCCATAGCATAGATGACTCATTGTCTCAAACTCTCTACGACTTTCTTGGTGCCATGTCATATGTTCAACTATTTTTGTTGACACGAATAGCCTTTGTAACCTTAGTGTGAGAGGAAAATATTGTAATGTCTTCCACGTAACATCTTTCTTCCTCTTAAACGACATTGTTTTCAAGTATATAACAAGACTTTGCAGAAAAAAGACATGATTTAAGATCTTGGTTTTCTTTGTAATACAAAATACACCCATTATCACATACATCAATTTTCTTGTACTCTAAACCAAGTTTTCCCATTATTTTTTAGTCATGTAAAAAACTTTAGGCAACTTGGTGTCATCTGTTAAGACCTCTCTCACCAATTGTAAAATATGATTGAAGCATGGCCTCACTCATTATAATCTGATTTAATATTCAACAATCTTGACATCATCGACAATGGAGTATGAGATTAACATCCTTCATACAATGACTCTTCTGTAACTACCCTCCTTGCTATAGATAATTTAACCACATACTATGTATATTTACTAGAGTCATTAGTTTCTCACATTTTCAAAACAAATTTGCCAAATTGTAATTCCCCATGCAATTGTATCTAAAACCATTATTAGTCCTACTTAGGCCTATTCATATATATATATAACAGCAAATGGTCATGCACATGACCAACTTAAATTTCCTAAAACCGCCAAACAAGTTTCCTTTTGTGGGTTAAAGTCCTTTCCCTTTAATAAAAGGGATCAAAACACAAAGAAAACAAAAACTAAGTGTATTATGTAACTTTACTCTTTAGCTGAAAGTTGGTTAAAATTAATTATAAAAGGGTCCTTAGAATTCTAATATTACAAAATCTACTCCTTTTCATGGGATTTCTTTCAAGTAGGTCCTGATTTAACTACACTTTAACTCCAAAAGTTTATCATCTTTATCAAAATAATCCTTTGAACCTCAAAAAACAGGCTAACATCCATGATTTATCAAAACTAAGGAGGCACATTACATAGTTGGCTCTTTTCTTCAAAACTCATAAAATTCTCATTAGGATATTGAAAAGGAAAAATTTATTATGAAAAGGAAAAGATTATGTGAAGATTATGTGCGTCGCGGTCTCTCTCTAATTTCTTCCTTCCTCGTTCTTCTACTACTTGTGGAGAGCAAAAGAAGAAAAAGAGTAAACACCAAAGATGAAAAAATAATCTTCCAAAAGAAAAAACACTAATATAGATATTTATAATTTTATGTAGCATTTGAATAACAAAGACTTATATACAAGTAGATTATGTGAAGCATCTTTCTCTCTCATGCACAAAAAGGAGCCTTCGATATCTTAGATGCAATTTCGACCCAAATGGCTGACCTGAACTCGTATTCCAAAAATAGATCTATCAAGGGTTCCAACCCTAAGCCTAATCTTCCACCCCTCAGTGTTGCTCTGGGTCATGTCACATTCTTCATGCTTTGTCATGTCTCTCGAATTGGCAACATCATCAGAAAGTCTGTCGCTGTCATCAATAACCTCTAGCAAGTCATTGGAGACAAGATCCAAGTCAAGGATGCGCTGCCAAATTAGTCGAACAATGTCATCGTCGTAATTGCTATCACCGACAAGATTTTCCTCGGGAAGCCGGTGGCCGAGAAGAATGGAAATCACAGCAATGATTGAGGCAACGATGGTGATTAGGACAACATTGTGTTTCGTTGACGCTTCTTTCTATTTTTGTTGGCCAAAATTTTATTTTGGTCCCTAATGAAATGACCAAAATTTGATAAAATCACATTTTGGGACCAAAACAAAACTAATGTGATAGCTTGAAGATAAAAAATAATTTTATGACTAAAATAAAACTTATCCATAGTTTGAGGACTGAAATGAGTATTGAATCTGGAAAAATAAATTGACGATTAAGATGCAAGAAAAACTAACGGTTAAGATACAATGAAAATTGACAACTAAGATGCAGTGGAAATCAATGGCTAAGATTGAGTCACATCAGCACTTATCGTCAAATCTTGACGGAAAGTAACTACACGGTACCAAAGTGATAAAGGAGCAAACCATAGGGTAGTCGAGTGTTAAGTTTTGTCTTTCAGGGTACTAAAGTGGAATTGACCCTAACCACAGGGTACCAACATGTATTTTACCCTATATTTATTTATACCCATATATGTGTACATAGACATATACATGTAGCATAGCTATTGTCAGATTATGGATGTTTTAACTTATGTGACACATAGCCCCAAAGCAGATTATGGATGTTTTAACTTATGTGACACATAGCCCCAAAGCAAAATGAAACTTAAATGACTTGCTATATGTGAGAGTGAATATGACCAATGTTATGAAACCCGGATCGGACCGGACGGTCGAACCGGTATGACCGGAACCCGAGAGTGATGGCGGCTCGATTTGGACCATTGGACCGTTCAGAAGGTTGGACCGCTTTGAACTGCCCAAAACGCTTCGAACCGGATTGACCCGTGATCCAGAGCTGTTTTTTAAAAAACTGACTAAGTCACTATTTTCTATGGAAAAAAACATTTTTTAAGCTTTTTTTTGTTGGTTTTGTGGGCAAAATGCAAAAAAATTAATATGAAACTCAATAGAAAATATTACAAACCTATTAAAACAAAGAAAAAAAAACTCATATTTTTAATTTTCACTAACCTAATAATTATCCATGTTGTGACTTTTGTATATTTTATTTATGGAGGACAATGAAATTATGAATTCACAAGTATATCTTATTGTTATATAAATTTTATAGTTATATTTTATCAATTATGGAATATTTATATTTAAAATAATGAATATTTATTTTATTTATATATTTATGACGTCATCCGGTTCGACCGTCAGTCCAGTTAATTGGACCAATCAACTCATGACTTGAAGGTCGGTCCGAGACACTATCCGATTGGTTTTAATAACATTTCCTATGATGTGAGTGGGTTATGTATGCACTTTACAATATTTGTATATGGTTGGATTGTCTCTAACTTTCCAGTTTGCTTTCAATTATTTAGGTCATTATATATTTATATATATATGCTATATATATATACTTAATTATTATTATTGTTATTGTATATATATAAAGATTTTTTGTACTTTTTTTCCTACACAATTATTTGAATTTGTATTTACTAAAGAAAATTATGAAAATGTAGTTTAGGATGTTACAATTTAACAATGATTGTGAAGGTGAGAGGATTGAATCATGAATGCGAAAGCGGAAGAAAATTAACAAGTTTATAAATGATGGTGAACAATCGCATCAATTAAAAATAAAGAAAGCAATAAAACTAATTGACGAAACAATGAACAAAAAGAATTTCCCCCGAGTGATCACAACAAACTCAACTATCATTGTCCAAAAACATAATTAAAAGTTATTATTATTATGTTGAATAGAACAACATTAAATGATAGTCTCGGAACTGCGCAAACTTGGCCTCATTAAAATAAGTAATTATAAACGCCTCAACCGAGCATGCAATTTATAACTAAGCATAACATTTTCCGATTAAGCAATGACAACAATAGAACTTAAAGATAGATAACTCACACCAACCGATAGCATGAAAGAGCAACACTTCATAATTATTAAAGTATGGTCCAACAGAATCCAATAAAAACACAATTGGATAAAGTGTTTTGAAAATATTAAAACAATCAAAATAAAGACTAATGTCAAAAACTAATATTCTATAAAGATATAACTGTAATCTGAATAGGAATTAGTATAAACATAATAATAACGGTAAATTACACTTTGGTATCATGTTCTATGGACCGATTTCACTTTGTTGCCCCGTTCTATCAAAAGTGACACTTTGGTACTTGGTTCTTTCAAAATTGACACTTTGGTACCATGTTCTTTGCACCGTTAACACTTTGGTACCCTGATGTCCCTTTGAAAGAACAGAGTGCCAAAATGTTAACAATGTAAAGAACAGGGTACTAAAGTGTCACTTTTGAAAAAACATGATAACAAAGTGAAGTCGATCCATAAAACAGGTTACCAAAGTGTAATTTACCTTAATAATAATAAAAAACTCTTTGAACAATGAAGAACAACGGGATCAGACCTCCTTTGGATCCTTCGTTGGGAAACAAAAAAAATTAGTTATTGATGATGAAATTGATCTTCATCATGGAAACTTAGAAGATGAAAGAATGTAAAGAAGGGACAAAGTTTCGGTAGCCGAACGACATAACTGAGTTTGACTTTATAGGAAAAATTCAAATTTCTGCAATTCAAAAATTTGATTCTCGAGATCCTAGAAGTTATCAGGTTCCTTTGTGATCACGAACTCCTCTACGTCATCACCTTGCATTGTTGGCATAATTACAGTACATAAATTCATAATTCACTAGTCTTGGAATTGCAGCATCAACTTGACGTCAAAAGTGATGTTACTGCATTGTTACATGTGCTAACGGTGCAGACAATTCAAGTTTCCCAAATTTCTCTCTTTTGGATCCAACTTTGGTTTCTTCATTTTTTTTAGGTTTTATGGTGATACTTGGTCTGAAACCACTACCAAGCAATTATGTAATACCTAGAATTTGCAACATAAAATTCCCAGGAAATATATTATCACTAAAATACTACAAAATGTTTTTATCGTTAACTCGTTGCAAAATGCTACAAATTAGATATGGAAATTGGTTATAATCTTTGAAATATTAGCTACAAAATAACTACGAATTAGATTGGGGAATTAGTTGTGGAATTAGCTACGAAATAACTACATATTAGCTATGGAAATTAGCTAGCACTTTTAGTTATCTCATTAAATGGATAGCTACAAGTTAACTACGAAATATACAAATAAAATTAGCAAGGAAATATTTTGAAATTAGCTACAAATCATTCGTAGCTAAATTTTACCATCTTGTTTTTCTTTAAAAAAAAAACAAATTAGTAGCTTGTTAATTTGATCATGGAAGCTAAAGATTTGCTTTGGATTAGTTGCAAAAAATGGTAGCTAATTAGCAGTTGGTGAATAGCTACGGATTCATCCATATCTAGTGTCATTTTTTCTTGTAATATGTTCGATTAATCGATGTCGTATGATTTTTTAAATAATTGTCTTAATTGTTTAAGTTAAAAATAATAATAAAAATTATACGAAATCATATTCTTAACTACGATGAAACAAATGTAAAAATTTAAAGATCAAAAACTGTAGCAAAAGATAATCTTAAAATTAAATTAAAACTGATTTAACCTATTTTTATTTCTCAAAATTATGAAATATTATAACTAGCACTGTTAAACGGGCCGGCCCGGCCCGGCCCGCCCCGGCCCGTTACGGGCCACGGGCTAAACGGGCCGGGCCGTTTAGGCCCTTTTTTAAACGGGCCAAATTTTTTAAACCCAAGCCCGCCCATTTAGCGGGCGGGCCGGGCCGGCCCGCGGGCCTAAACATTTTTACATGCAAATTTTTTTNACTTATTTGTACTTTCAAGAAAATTGTGAGTTTGGGTCAGCATGCAGCGTGGGATACGTCATCTACCCTTTTGTGAGTTTTGTCCCACCTAACTAAACGAAAGTCAAATGGTCAACTTATTATCATTATTAATATTTACCTCCGAATACTTTTTTTTAACTTTAAAAGTTTAAATACACTTCGACTAGTGTTTTTTTTTTTCTAATATATGAGTTTTCTCGTCTATCTGTATAAAAGTTTAAATAGAGATTAATTTCAGTTAAACAATAAAAATAAAATAGCGGTGTCTTCTAATAATATTGACTCTACCAATCAAATTTGAGTCATTTCACCTAAAGTATAGCTTGTCAATCACTACACCAAACACTTGTTGATCTTCAACTCATGTTTTTAACTTTTAAGGCTTTTGTGAAATTTCTTTGTTTTCTAATATTTTTATGTTTCAATATAATTTAAATTGTATAAAAATTTATACTAACTGTAAGTTTCTCCTATAATCTTTTTATATCAAGTATTTAAGATAATCATATTCTTAAATCTAAATTCAATATTTTTGGTTAAATAAAAATAAGTAAAAATTATTTATTAACATTTAAATTAATTTTAATACTATGATTTAGTTATTAAATATTGAAAATATACATTTTTGCCTTCAAACTTTTTTTCATAAATATCAATTATTTAATTCTTAAAATATCAAATAGTGTTCATTTATAAAAAAAATTTAAATTAAAAAATCTATTTTAACCTTTAAGAGACGAAATCACAATAGAAAAATAAATTCAAAAATTAATAAATAGTATCACTCTTAAAATAACTCTTACCATTTGACTTGAAATTCCAACAAATTTGATTCTATGATTTTAATCTCTTACAACCCCAACAATTAATCCACAATAGACGATTCATCACAGCCTTACATTATGCCATCTAGGACATATCAACAGTTCAAATGTCACCAGTCCTATCATTTCCCTGCTCCCACAGTTGAAGAGTTTGACATTTTGAAAGGTTATATTTTTCTTTTCACATTCAAATCTTATTGAAACTTGTATAAAAGAAATTGTGATAAATATCTAGATCTAGCTAATTCACTAAGGTATTTTTGTAAAATATTAATAACTATTAAACATAAATTAGAAAAACAAAAATATCAACACAATACAATCCAAAAGCCATAATTAAGCGCGACAAAGACGTTCTAAAGTTCTAACATTACATCCATCAAATTTCAAACATCTTGTGTTTGTCTTGAGAGAATCTGGGTTCATTGATTCTGACTAATAATAATAAAGTTATAATGTATTGTTGGTCTCATAATTTCTCTTCAGATTTCAATTTGGTCTTATAATTTATTTTGCGGCATTTTTTGTTTCATATCTTTTGTTCAAGTTGCAGATTTGGTCCCCTATCACTTCTGATCTCATATCTTTTGATGTGGTTTCATATCTTTGGCAAAAGTTCCATAGTTAGTCCCACTTGACCTAAAGATAATAGACTAATTTTACACTTGACCTAAATATATTGGACTAATTTTGTAACTTGATCAAAAGATATGAGACCCATTCTAAAAGGTGACTCAAAAATATGAGACCAAAAGTGCAATACGGGATCAAATACGCAATTTGAGAAAAAGATATAGGACCAAAAGTGCAACAATAAAAATAATGGGACCAAATTGAGACCTGAGCAAAAGCTATAGAACCAAAGGTGCACTTTCGCCTAATAATAATGAGTAAACTAACAATTTGGTCCCTAAAAGATCACTGAGCTAACAACTCAGTCTCTAAAAAATTGAAATGTACTGTTTATTCCCTGAAAGATTAAAATGATATACTTTCTAGTCCTTGAAAGATTAAAACGATATACTTTTTAGTCCCTGAAAGATTAAAACAATATCGTTTTGATCTTCCAAGCATTAAATTGTACATTTTAATCTTTCAAGGACTGGGTTGTCAGCTCGATAATCTTTTAACAACTAAATTGTTAATTTACTCAAATAATAATACTAAATAGCTTCAAAAATGGACAGCTTCTTCTAGACCATTGCATTGGTTCAAACTTCAAAACCATCTTGATGGTGATGATCAGCGTGACACCACCCTATCATCATTATTTATTTCTAACTCTAAAATACACTAAATTATTTTTCACCAAATGAATGACACGGTGGCGTTTCACCCCCAATTAAACTATTTTTAAAAAAGTAGATTAATCAACAAATTAGCGAATAATACCACTCTTAATTAATCCAATGTGCACCTATATATATGGCTTGCCTTCCCCACCATTTCGCAATCGATTTAGTTTTGTTTAGCTGAGAAGACAAATTCGAGAGAAATACACAAACACACAGAGAAAGAAGCGACTTCTTCATCAATGGCGGTCAAAGTCTATATTGTGTATGTGTTGCTACTTCTTCTTTGTTAAATTAGCTATTACATCCATTTTCTTAATGATCTAAACTCGTATGTTTTCACTGTTAATTGCTGATTTTAAACTTTCTTTGTCGTTAGTGATTTTTTAAATGTATATATATATATATATATATATATAAAAACTGGGGTTTCCTTCGCGATCCTGGGTTTGATTTGACTGGCGAGTGTTATTTTCTCGGATCTGTTGCTTTGTTACTTCGTTATTGTGCCTCTGTTCTTCTTTCTGCTCTGATTTGAGATTGATCAGTGAGGAGAGGGAAGTGAAGTTCTTCTTCTATGTTTAGTAGCGATGAATATCGAGAGACTTTTCTCTTTTTTTTTTTCTTACCGTAGTTGTTTCGTGTCGCAGTTTTCAGGCATTGATTCAGAAAAACAAAATTGATGACCTAGAATCTTTTTTTTTTTTTACTTTGTTTCCTTTTAATTTTCGAATTTCCTTCGGTAGTCTTCAATTTGCTTTGCTTCATTGTGCTGCTTTCAATAGGATTTCTTCTAGAGACGTCTAATTACTGTATTTGAGGTTAATTTATGCGTGTTTGAAGAATTTATCATTGATGGTTTGCATTCAAGTTCACTATTAGATTAATTTGCAACTCAGGCACAGATTGGATCATTCTGCCATTTTCATTTTTTTTCTCTCTAAGATTAATTATAGCAATGAGTTCAAGATGTGTTCTCTTTCTAGACTTGCAAATAGACAGTAGAAGATGTATTTTACTGGATAGGTTATCATCTCATCTCAATTGTGACGCCTAAGAAGAATTTCTATATTTGCACCAGTAATATTAGTGAAGTCTAATTGTTCACACTCATTTTCATTGTAGACAACAGGGTCAGATATCATTAAGAGAATAATAGGAAACTGAATAAAATTGTGACGCTTAAGAAGAATTTCTATATTTGCACCAGTAATATTAGTGAAGTCTAATTGTTCACAGAGTTCATTTTCATTGTAGACAACAGGGTCAGATATCATTAAGAGAATAATAGGAAACTGAATAAAATGAGAATGGTACATTTTGCTATAGTGGAGTATGGCTTGATAAGGCTATCAATATCAAAATAGTAGCTATAAGCTGTCATTTTAAGATTATTTTCTCTGCCATCAAAATTTTGCTTTCGGGAATTGATCTATTTCCTTGGTATTATTTAGACACAAGTGCATATATAAATTACAAGATCTAATTAAACTGAAGTTCTTATAATTTTATCAAATTAGCAAAGTAGTGGAGAAAGACATTATTCCTACCTTGTAGAAGTTCTATGGGGTGCATTTCTCTCCACGTCCACTTTAATACCTTGGTGGGATTTTCTACAGCTTTACATTGATTAAGTTTCCTTTCCTTCACCAGTGTCTTAGTTTCAAACTAACAACATTTAAAATATTGATCAATTATGCTAACATTTTAAGAGTCAATGACTTTTTAAACTGTTTGTCCATGAAAGCATTGTTCTACCCATAAGGACTGTCTTTGTTTACATATCTGTCTGCTAATACATTAGAAAAAATCATGGAAGAACAATTGGTGACCAAAAAGTGATTTGTCATTTTCTTTTAAAAGGATTTCTTAGAAAACGTTTTGTAAATTACTTTTAAGTACAAGTCCTGTTGTAGTCGTAAATTGAAATGAAAGGATCATTAGGGTGTATACATAGACACATATATAAATAGACCTTTTCAAAAATGAATTTGTGACACAAAGTCTGCGCTGCAGAAGTGGATTTGTGACTTTCCTGATAGTTGCAAACTCATAGTGGTCATTGTCAATGTTGAGAATATCGAGTCAGTTTGTATGTTCCAAGCACACGCTTGAATAGAGAATTAGAGATAGACATTATAATCTAAAACATTGTTGCTATGAATTAATGGAGTAGCACAGCCACAACTCATCATATTTGCATTGTTTGCGCCAACCTTCTTGTATCAGAAATTAGGATTACTTTATTAAGAATGTTACTTCCTGGTTCCTCAAGTCCAAATCAGTTTGGGGCCTTTGATATTTTTCAAATGATTTTGACTTTGGAACAGCCCTATCTCTATATTTAGGCTGTTCACCAAAACGACTCATCTCTTGATATTTTAATTTTACTCGCTAAAGATTGTTTCCCAAAATTCCCTTTGATCCTCTAGCATTCTTGTGGAAGCAGACTGTTGAAGTCTGTAAAAAATTCAAGCATAGATTATTTACATTTTATTAAGCTTTCTTCTATAAGCTATATTTAAATAATGTAATTCTAATATCACTTTTTCAGATACTACTCAATGTATGGACATGTGGAGAAACTAGCCGAAGAAATAAAGAAAGGGGCTGCATCTGTTGAAGGTGTCGAGGCCAAACTATGGCAGGCATGTATTTGTTTATTTTATTTTCCTATCCATTGCAAATTGTCAAAGCACAGAAATGCAAATAGTGAGCAACACCAATTCTTGAACAAAGGGTCATCGATGCGAAGCAGATAAGCTGAGCACATTAAAGATTCTGCTCTTACAACCCTTATTGCACTGTTATGTTATCTATAGGAGTTGTGGTTGAAACTCTTGCTATTTAACTGATTTTAAATCGTTTTCTTTTGTTCTGTGCTTCCACCTGTCAAAGATTGGTTGCAGTTTCTGAAGTTCTTCATTTGTAGTCATATATTCAAATGGTTCATTAGCTTCAAAATGACTCAATTAATAACTTCTGGCCAATTTTAAGGCCTTATTGAGCTTCCAACTCTGCCTAGAAGAGGTGCAGGGCCGCAATGCCCTCCAACAATTCTGTAGTTGTATGTGATTAATTTTCCTAAATTGCATGATCCGTGGGAACAATTCTTTCGGAAAAAAGTTATGAAGTAATAAATAAGGCTGACTGTATTGAGCCTCTGAACAGGTACCTGAGACACTGCCAGAAGAGGTGCTTGGGAAGATGAGTGCACCACCCAAGAGTGATGTACCGATCATTACCCCCAACGAACTCGCCGAGGCTGATGGCTTTGTTTTCGGATTTCCAACAAGATTCGGAATGATGGCTGCTCAGTTCAAAGCTTTCCTAGATGCAACTGGAGGATTATGGAGGTCACAACAGCTTGCAGGCAAGCCTGCTGGAATCTTTTATAGCACTGGATCCCAAGGCGGCGGACAGGAGACTACAGCGTAAGAGCCAATACACAAGTATTTTTAATTTCTAGCCAAATCCCGAAACGTAAAACATGTATCTAAAAGTTAAGGATTCTTTGACAGGTTAACTGCTATCACTCAGCTGGTTCATCATGGGATGATATTTGTTCCAATTGGATATACATTCGGCGCCGGCATGTTTGAGATGGAAAAAGTGAAAGGTGGAAGTCCATATGGTGCAGGAACTTTTGCCGGCGATGGCTCAAGGCAGCCGTCGGAGCTTGAATTGGCGCAAGCATTCCATCAGGGGAAGTATATTGCCGCCATCACAAAGAAGCTCAAGCAAGATGCATAATAATGTGTTCTCAAACTAGACATACTATTTATCAAAACACCAAAATATTGCTTCAAAAATTGTTACTCATTTTTTTGGCTCTAAAATCTATAAGCTCTATTTTTCTCCGCTTGCAAGTCATAACTTTCTCTTGTTTATTTCGTATAAAAATGTTTGTATTATGAGTGTTACACATTGCAGTGTTATTTTTTATTTGTCAATGAAAGTTTGCTGAGTCCTTTTGTTTCAGGCTGAGAAAATTTTCTGTTGCCTTCTACTGTATTCCCCTTTGGCTACAATAAGCATACACATAAACTGATAAGAGTTTGTCCATGATTTCTCAATTTCTCTTTCGTTTTGTACCAAGATTTTGTTGGTTATCTTCTTTTAGTCAATATGTAGTTCATTCAATCAAAGGCATCAAGCCATAGATACAAGAAGACACAAGGCTTACATAAAATCTCAAATTATGCATATATTTCTGAAGACACAATAAAACAAGTACCAAGTAAAATAAGAGGCAACTACAGTATATAAGAAAGGATAATATTTTTAAAAGACAGTCACTTTCTCTTTTTTCTCTTCATATCTACTCGTAATGAATCCGGATTCTCTGAATTGGGTGTCTTATTTCTCTGCATTTGAAGAATTCTTTATGTTCGATTTTCATCTCCTTCATTCTTTTGCTGACATGTGATTATCTATATGAAAAATGCCCCATTTCATTAAAAGCAAAACGTGACGTTTTCACCCAAGGATGTTGGTCTGTGAGGGGATGATCAACTCTAGAAAATTAATTCAGACACACCCAAATGTAGAGGATCCGGCTCTCTCGTAATGTAATCTGTTATTTGAAATATAAATCTCATATTTTGGCCCGGTGACCCGGCCGGGCCTGAGCAGAAATCGGGCCGGGTCCTAGGTCTGTTTGAGGCCAGAGTTTGTACACCCCTATCATATATTCCATAGGAGGAGAAATAAAAGAAAATTAAAGTAATAAATAGAACGAGATAATGGAGGAAGAGACCCGACCCGGCCGGAAGCCCTCGTATTTTTCACCCGGCTTGGCTTGCCGTGAGGAGAGACTCAGAAGCTTCCCTTAGCAAGCTGTTGTTCATAATCTTGTATTATAAGAGTTCTAATAAGTCCCTCTAACGGACATAAGTAGGCAGCTGTCACATAGTAAAGAGATATTCTGATAACAAAATGTTTTCCCTTTCTCTTTGTTGTGAAAGAAACTCAGTGTCATGTGATTCACAGAGCTTTTGCGTATTCTTGTCCATTTATGGCGCATTTTTCACCTTCCTTATCATTGGTTTGCATCGATGTGTTTCTATTTGTGGCTTTGAAGCACTAATAATAATAAATCCCTCTTCACAAAGTTACCTGCCCTATTATCTTTTTTCACAACTAGCTAGTCACGCCCCTCATGAATTTTAGCAACAAGTTTTTTGGGTTCTCCAATGACATTGTCCTTTTCAAAAATGATGAAGAAGAGGATCTGACATACACACACATGACACGTTCTGATATAACTTGGAATGGAATCTCCACAAAAGTTAGCTATATAGTCCCTTTACTTTTTTATTTTATGGTATAATCATGAGTTTCCTTCACCTATTCATGTAACGGTTTAGACGAAAATTAATCTCATTTGGATCAGGAGCAAACAGTTAAAGTCCTACCAAGAATGTCGATTCCAGTGCTCGAACTTAGGTCACTCAATCTGAGGTACAACTCGCTTACCACTGCACCAAATAATTATTGATACAGTTATATATTTAGTCTCTATAGCTAGTCCATTCTGGAAAGCTTATAGCTTATTTTTCTCTCAGCTTCTTGTATAAATAATAATTAACATGATTAACAACATTAAGTGAAAGCCAAGCACACACAATATAATATATATATTTATATGACTTGCGTTGGGTGGAAGAAAAAGTGATTAAAAAAAACAAAAAAGAGAGAGATAGAGAGATAGAAATAATCTGAAGATTCTATTCCTCCACTTTCTGGTCCATACACTCCGGCTTCAGTGACATTCATTGATTAGCAATCATGTTTTAGCATTACAATTTAAGGACCGAAACTTTTAAAATGGAGATGGAGACAGGAAAATAATGTGAAATAAAATAAATAAATAAATATATTATTTTCCTTCTTGTTCTTTGGCCTTTGCAATATTCATCCATATATATTTCTTGGGAACAATTATAAATTCATGACTGACGAATATGCTAATCAAACAATGAGGAGGTACCTGTGATTTTTTATGTTAATGTGTATACACATATTATAAACTATACTATTCATTTTGTACCTTATATATATGTCATCAACACTTTGCTGCTACTGTATTTGAAAGAAAGAACAGTACCTTTGTGGACTGTGGTGAAGGATTTTCCACATACATCATGTGTGGCAGACTAGAAATATAACATGTTCATATTTCATACTATATATATAATATGTAATTTATTTAAAATGAAGGTACAAACAACAAAGTGATGTTGTTCAGAGAGCAGAGAGAAGATTTAAATCAAGTTTGACAGTTCCTTAGTGAAGACAAAAATGGTAGAAAGTAATGGTGTGGGTTGTAATATATATATATGTGTGGGATATGGAGGCCCATAACATGAGAGTGAAGCTTTGTTAAGATAATAATTAATGACAAATGGTTAGATGCTATTTGATGGCATTATTTTATTTTCATAGAAAAAAGTTTAGATGAGTTGTGCCTCAGAAGTTCACCAAAGTCAGTGATATTTTCAGATTTTATGAGAGTTTACAAAGGTACTTAAAGATCGCATACTAACAAGGTCCTCACATTAGCAACGAAAATCAAACTCACGATAGTTCACTCTTTAGGTCCACTTTTATGGACTTCATGACATTATTTATTTACGTTATAATGTTGCTAGAAAAGTTAAAAAGTGAGATTTGTTAAAGTACTTTTAATCCGAAGGCGCCAATATATCCACCGGCCCATAACAAAACAAGTAATTATACTCAATGTCTAATAGCTGCAAAGTGCAAACTCACATCAGGTAAAGTTGCAAGAGAAAAAAAATTCAAATTAGGGAAATTTTTTATTTTAAATTAAAATGTACTGATAATTTAAAAATATGAATTGCTGTTTGATTCTATTCTTTGAAAGTTTATTTTTTTATTTTTAAAAATAAAAAAAGTTTAAAATTTTGTTTAATGTCTTAATTTTAAAAACATTTTTTAAAAAAATAATATAATATTCTTTTAAAATAAAAAATATAAAATAAAAATAAGGGAAAGTTACTTTTTGCCCCTGAATTTCTATGCATTAGTTTCTAGATAATAAAAATATACAATTTAATTCCTAAATAATGACAACTGTCAACAGTCATTATATTTTTGAAGACTGTTATCTAACATGTTAAAGTAAATGCATATATGATATCGTTTGATGTCATATGTCATATAATGTATTATTTGTTAATAGGAAAATAAAGAACACACTCAAATCTTCGGGATTGGATCCTCTAAATTTTTTTTTTATGCATTTCTTGTGGAGTTAGAGAAAAAATATAGATTTCATGAAATAAAAATATATGAAAACCAAATTTTTTCTTTCTCTCTCTTCTTTTCTCTTCCTTTCTCCCTCATACTCTACAAAAAGTATAGAGAAAAGAACTCTAGAGGATTCATTTCCAAAATCTTCACACCCAACTCGACCCACCCATTGGGAGGTGTGGCTAGGGTTAGGGAAGTCATCAACACCCTCATTACAGTGTTAGTTTAACGTTTATTTTTTTATTATCTTTCTCATCTTCAAACCCTAAATATGAATTGCAAATGTAGAATGTTAATAGTTATGACAACTACCAAAAAAACGCGACTACGGGGTTGGGGGATAATTTGAGTTTAATCAATTTGAAATTTGCTTCCGGAGTTTTGTCTTTTTGATGAATATCATTTTTCTTTTAATCCATCCATCTTAGCAGCTATATGGGCATTTAATAAACCAGATTATCAATTAACATCCACATATTCTAAATAAATTATTAAATATCTTAATAGTTGACAATTATTACCATTGAGAGACTGAGTCATGTATTTTCATTGTTTATGAACTAAATTATTATCTTAGTATAAATTCAAGAAAAAAAAAATAAATTTTCTAAAAGAAATGTGTTACATTGCGTGCTATGTAAATAAAAAATATGTGGAGAGTTAATTTTCATCAATGATATTGTTGTATTTTAATGCAAATTCATTTAGAATTTGTTTTTAATTAAATAAAATAAATTATTCTCAAAAAATATATTTTGTTTTTGTTATGTTTGAAATATTTTTTAAAATAAAGTTTGATAAACATATTTTTTTTGAAAAACAAATACACAAAAATGAAAATGTGGAAGATATTATCATTATAAGCTAGCTACCTTCTGAATTCTGGGATCATTTATTCTTTTTTGGCTAAAGTTCATTTTTGGTCCCATAATTTTGGCAAAGGTCTCAATTTGGTCTCATAACTTTTTTTGTTGCAATTTTGGTCCCATAACTTCTGAAAACGTCCCACCATTGGTCTCAAGCTGATTTCCATCCATTTTCTGCCGTTAAAGATGATCTGACATACTAGGTTGAATGATGACGTGGAAAATATGGGTGAAGTAGATTTAACGGCAAATAATGGATGGAAATCAGCTTAGGGCCAACGGTGAGACGTTTTCAAAAGTTATGGGACCAAAATTGCAACAAAAAAAGTTATGAGACCAAATTGAGACCTTTGCCAAAGTTATGGAACCAAAATTCACTTTAGCCTTCTTTTTTTGTCAAACTTCATACTTCATTAATGAAGAAGGCACAAAGCCCATATACATGAGGCACAACATGAAGGCCTAATACAGCAGAAAACATGGTAAGACATACAATATATCCAACAAAAAGTTAGTTTGCTCTTTTGCTAGGCACTTGAACAAGAAAACAAGACAAAACACCTTAAGTTCTAGTATGATAACCAGAAGATTTACAACTCAAAACAACATAAGTACAACATTTAAAATAGAAAAGATGACTAAAAGTGAGCTATACAAGGCAACACACCTTGTCATCCTCTTTAAGCAAGTTTAAAGTTATCTACACTTTGATTAGCTCAGATTGCAAGTCCAGATCTTGAAGTAGCTTTAATGAAAACTTCTCTTTGATAAGCTCAAGATACAGATCCAGATCTGAATTGAAGTAGAACGAGGTAAATCTTCAAAGCCAAAAAACTCTCAGACTATAAAGAGGAGAAATCCTTCATCTAAAGAAGAAAGAAAACTCTTATTTAAAGAGAAGAAAACTAAAAAAAAAGAGAGAGAGAGAGAGAGGGGGGCAGCCCCTCCTCAAACACAGAAAACCCTAAACAAAGTCGCACAATGAGAGAGATAGAGAGAGCGAAGACGAAAGGCTGAAGATAAAGAAACTTGATCCCTAATTAACTTGACCTAGAGACTAAATAATTGACAATTTCAATAATTTAGAGACTGAGTTGTATATTCTAGAAAAAAAAAAGAGACTGAGTTGTATATTGTAATTATTCAATGATTGAATAGTTAATTCAGAAAAAAAATGTTTAAAAACTATATGATTATTATTTATTACATGATAACTTAAAATTAAATATATATATATATATATATGATGATGAAAGTGTGAAACTATAATGTATCATGATACACAATTACGTATGTAACTTTTAAACAGTAATTTTAATGGATATTGCAATATCAATGAAAGGGAATAAATACTCACCAACTATCAAAATATTAGTAAATAATGACTCATATTAAAAGAGAAGTATTTATAATTTTTCCCGGTTTTAACATGCATGTAGCTAGGGCTATGATATATCGATGAGTCATATATAGCTTTTCTTACATGCTTAAAAATTAGAAAAGTAAAAAAGTATTAAGTTTTTCTGTTAACAACGTATTATCATTAATAGAAGTTCAGATTCAGACTTTACAGTATATATATGTTACAGTAAACTTTTTGCAGAATATATTACATATATTATTGAAAAGAAAGAAATTAGAAACCTTTTTCAGAATTCCAAAGAGGATAAAATATTTTAGAGTTTTCTCTCATCCTCTTCACATACTTCCAATAGAAGCCCCTCTATGTGACCATTCGATATAAAGCACAAAAGCATGTGCTAAAAGCATCTGCAAATTATATATGTATATGTACATTTTTTTCATTAATCTTTTTTTGTGAAATAAGATTTTAATTTCAAATAAAATAAGAAAGGCAAGGAATGAGGGCCACCCTCTGACTTCCACTTACATATTCCAAAAGCATAATTAAATCAAAGTGAGATTTCCAATCAAATAACATATATCCTCACACTAACTCACCCCTTCTATTCTATTCTCAATCATTCCTTCAGATTAGACGTACAATTTGTTTTCTTATTAAACTTAAAGTATTGCCATCTCTGCAACAGATCCTCTAAAATGAGAAATATCATGGATCCTTTATAAAAAAAATAAATTCTACTCTTCCATAATATATATACAACAACAAAAAGAAATTAATGAAGCCCATTAATTATGTCCTACAAATTAAACAAAAAATAAAAGAATAAATTGACATTTTAGTTCTTAATTTTTAGAGAATTTTTGTTTAGTTTCCAAAAACTTTATGATCCATTATAAGTTAATATATACAAATCAGTCCATGGAATGAAGAACTAAATTGCAACAAGTCATAAATTTTTAGGAACTAAATAGAACATTTCAAAATTCTAAAAACTAAATTAAACAATACAGCACCAACATAATTAAGGGGAATAATTGATATTTTATTAAAAAAAAATTGGGTCTAGTTAATTAATTTAGTAGAAGAACATTCATTAATTCCCTACAATATTCACCAACTTTGTGGTTCCTAATCACAATTTGCCACCCTTTGAGCATATAATTCTTCAATTATTATAACTTAATATGCTCACAATGGTCCCAATATTTGGCCACAACCTCCATCATTGATTCATTCTCTTTTCTAGCTGCCTTTTTTGGCTGTCCCAAATGGCCTGTCCTTTAATTGAGGGTCATTTCCCTTTCCTTCTTTCTTTCAACACATTTTTCCCTCTCTCTCTCTCTCTCTTTCTCTCTCTCTCTCTCTCTCTCTCTCTCTCTCTAACATATCAGATGTGCAGAGGCAACAACAACTTTACATATTAATGTGTGGGCTTCCATGTGGCTTCCCTTTCTTTCATTGTGGTTGATCTTACATGATCTTATCATCCTTCAACTTGGCCAGGTTTTTCTGATAAGACGTGTACATCCACAGATTCATATGTACATATACATTCATACATAGTTACATACACTCCTTCTATTTCATCAACATTTAGCTAGCTAGATAGTACTACTGCAACAAACTTAATAGTAGTTTATCAAAGTGCGTGTGTCAGGGAATCTCACTATATATATATGGTCAAAGTGCACTTTTGGTCCTATAACTTTTGCTCATGTCTCAATTTGGTCTCATAACTTTTTTTTTTTGTAATTTTGGTCTCATATTTTTTGCTCAGGTTGTAAATTTGGTCCCGTATTAATTTTGGTCCTATATTTTTTGGCCAGGTTATTACAAAATAGATCTCATATCTTTGCAAAAATTTTCATCATCAGTCCCACCTGACCTAAAGATATGAGACCAATTTTACAAGCTGACCCAATATATGAGATTAAAAGTGTAACACGGGACCAAATCTGCAACCTGAGTAAAAGATATGAAACCAAAAGTGCAACAAAAAAAATTATAGGACCAAATTGAGACCTGATTAAAAGTTATAGGACCAAAAGTGAACTTTAACCTTTATATATATATATATATATATATTATACACAAATATACTCGATTATTTTTCTTTTTCAAATAGAGCAAAAAGAAAGAAAGAAAGAAAAACACTTCATTGATTGGTTGATTAATTCCTTGTATCATCACGGGATCATCGTCATATTACATACAGTATGTGTACGTACGTACCTAAAAGTAAAAATTGTTGTAGCATTAATTAATTAATTAATGATTAATTAATTAATTATCTGTAAGTTCCTCCAAATGTTGGCGTCCAAAAATCAACTGTGGTCTCATGTGTCACCGGAAATGTACTCGACACAGGCACCAAACATAGCCCTCTGCTTCTCAGATCTTGTTTTGGACCCTCTCCTTCCTTAGATTTTCCAGGACTCTATATATATATATATATACACACATATTAATTTAATAAAACATATAAATATATAAAGTAAATCAACAATTTGGTCCACCACCAAGATAACAACTCAGTCTCTGAAAAATTGAAATGTACAATTTAGTTCTCGGAAGATCAAAATGATATACTAATTAGTCTTTTTTATGGACTAAATAGTATACAGTTTTAATTTTTCAGTAACTAAAAAGTGTCCCGTTTTGATCATTGTGGGACTAAATTGTATATATCATTCTTTCGGAGATCGAGTTGTCAATTCGGTGATCTTTCAGGAATCAAATTGTTAGTTTACTCTAAATATGTATATATTATTTCAGTGTTTATATTATGTATGGAAATTAGAAATAGGTAGTAGTACCTGTTGATGCTGTATGGGAGCTCCAGTACTCTTCATATAGGGCGTACTCAGAACCTATAAAAAAAAAAAAAGACGAAAACCTAATCATGTGAGTAATATTTTAATTAAGATGGCCAGGACTTAATAATCATCTGTGCTATATTTTATTATTTTTAAGCTTAAGGAGTTGAATATATATATATATATATATATACATAAATAGTAACTAATGAGTATAAGTAATGGGACTTACAGTGACTTGTTCATGGAGGAATTTGATGTATTCAATGGCTTCAGAGAGCACTGAGGCTGTATCGGTCTGACACAATAACATAACCAACAACATATATAATTTCAAAACCCATTCAATACACATTATTATTACATTATACACATGTTATATTATAAGGCTCCACGTCTTTCTGGTCGTCCACATTTTAAAACTATAGTATAAAATTAATAATAAGAGGAAAATTATTATTTTATCCCTTCTTTTTTACTAAGTTAATGATTTAGTCCCTAATTTATTTTACATATATATTTGCGTGCCTCTAGTATACATATATGTAGGAACAATAAATAAATATATGTTTCATTAATATATAATATATGATAATTAAATTGAGAAAGTAAAATGAATGATGATTTGGGAGGAGAATTGAAGGAGAGTTGATAACCTTTCCGAAAGGCGAAACCAATTGTTGGAGAGCAGTGATTCTGTCCCCCATCTTCTCTTTTCTCACCTGTATAGTTAACACCACAACTACACCTTCATATATATATATATACATCTTTATATATACATACATATAGGGACTATTAAAAGCAACTCAACACAAAAATATATACATATATAATCTTTAAAAAAAAAGGTTTCGATCATGAATACAATTATAATGATTAACTAGTATTATTGTATAATTAATTAAACCTTAAAAGCTGGCAAAGGCGATGGGTTGGTTTCGTTGCGAGGCCTCTTGGGTGCCGCATCACTCCCACTTTTCTTCACTGTAGTACCTGAATCCCTAACTTCACATATATTCTGCAAAAATAATAAAAAAACCATATATATATATATGAATGATGATCAATTAATAGTAATTAACACTTCTTTAGGTTCAGAATATCTACTTCTTTGAGTAAGTGCCTGTGGACTAAAAGAATAATTAGTTCTCTATAAACTTAAAAAAAGTATAAAATAAAAAGATTAAATTACATTTATTGAAAATAAGCAAATCTAGTATATATTAGAAATAACAATATACTTGAAAAAAGTACTGACTCCATTAATTAAACTTGGAGAGTTTAAGAGAAAATAAGTAAGAATAAAATTATTTCAAAAAATAATTAATATTTTTATTGATTTTGTAAAATCATAAATATTTTGAAATATAAAAATTCTCCTACTCAAGTAGAAATTGTAAATCGAAGGAGTACTATTTATGTTTAAACTAACAACTCACTAAAGATTATTAAACTAATAAGTTGGTTTCTGAAAGCATTTAAAAAACGAATAGAAAAGTATACTATTTTAATCTTTGTGGGACTAACTTGTATATATATTTTAATCTTTTAAAAATTGAGTTATCAACATGATAATCTTTTAAGAACTTAATTGTTAGTTTACTCTATAACATATATGTACCTTTGATTGTTGAGGGAAATTAGGAGTGGAAAATGATGGTTGCAAAGAGGGGAAGAAGGTGGAAGAGACATCTTTAATATTGGGATTAACAGAATTATTGGCGTTCCAAAAGGGTGCGTTGTTGGTGAAATGTAACTGATTTTGTTGTTTTGGAGGCGAACCTCTCAGAAACTGAGGCACTTTGGATGACCATGCAGATGCAGAAGGAGAAGGAATTGGTGATGGTGATGCCATTAAAGGATCACTACTAGTATTACTACTTGTGTAGCTTGTTGGGTACCCAAAATTCATCGAGCTCCTATGATGATCAAATAATGATGAAGTTGCTTGTTGATGATGATGATGATGATGATGATGATCAGGTTGTGGGGGTGGTACTGCTAATAGTCCCTGTAATATGGAGGAATTTCCATACAAATCCATGTTTTGGAAACTATTATTATTGTTACTAGTGGTGGAAGAAGAATTATTAGTGGTGGTTGTCACACTACTATCTCCTGTGCTGTTATATTGAGGACTAAACTGAGATTGATCCAAAGAAAAACCCCTGTTTGTTGAAGAAGATGATTCTGATGCAGAAAACAACAATTTCTCCCTCCACTCCACTTCTTGCTGGAAATTACTATTATTCCCACTAGAACAATCCTTCTCGCCACGACTATATATACCAAATTAAATACATCACAACACATGAATATTTGATATATTAATTAAACTCAATTAAACTTACATGAAAGAAGAGGGATGGTTGTTCCAGTCCATGGGCTGAGAACTAAGGCCCAAGCCCATGAGCTGCAAGTTGGGGTCGCCGCCACCTCCGCCGCCGCCGCCGCCGCCGTCGAATCTCGTCGTGCTGCTTCCTCTGCTCGCCAATTCCCACCAATTCCCACTCCCTTGAAATTCATCATCTGCCATGGCCGCCCTTCAAATTCTACTCTTATGGGCTTGGGCTTGGGCTTGGGCTTGAGCTTGGGCTTTCGGGCATCAGATTCTGCTGCAAAAATGAATGGAAAACGGTTCGCAACTTCGCAGTATTTATATTGGGGGCTGGATAGAAGAGACACTAAAAATCAGAAGAGTGAAGATGAATGAATGAGAGAGAGAGAGAGAGAAAGAAAGAGAGAGAAAAGAGTATCGTTCAGCTTTGACAATTCAGGGAGCGATTGATTAGACACAAGAATTAGAAAGAGTCTTTTTTGAATTTTACTTTTTTTCTTTTTATTTAAAAATATATATATATATATATATAATTGCTTTATTTGGTTCAAATGCATTCTGACCCAACCCCAGCGTCGTAGCTTATCTTTTTCTTTGCAAAGGGTGTTTTTGGTTTTGCCTTCGAGCTTGGAATTCCAATACTACTTATTATTTCATTAATAAAAAAAATCTTTTCTTGAGCATTTTGAGTGCGATTTGAGTGAGGTTTCAGTGAGGATTGAAGTTTCTTGGTGAGTTCTTGAGTTACCCGGCGATTTCCGTCCGTTTCCCGGCGAGATTGTGGAGTTTTCCGGTGGGTGTTAAAGTTTCTACGTTTCTTCAGTTTAGTCCCTACGTTTTCTATTTCTTCCATTTTTTTCACCTTTTTGGTCCCTTTCCTGGAATATTCATGGAGTAGGGACTAAATAGGAACGTTTGGAAGAGTTCTAGAATATTTTGCAAACTTTTTTTGTGAGCTAGGGACTAAAATGAAGGAAGTTTGAAGGTTTCTGGACTTATCTGCAGTTTGTGAGCTAGGGACTAAAATAAGAGGAAGAGGATTTGAAAAAAAAAAAAGTCAGGTTCACCGTTATTTTTAACAGCCAAAACCACCTAGACCCCATTTTGCAAACGGCGTAAACCTCAGGCCCCAATTTGAAACTTTTCAAACCACATGTACCCTATCTGAAACGGGGCCAAACCACAGGACCCTATTTTGTAATTTACCCTAATTATTATTCAACTTTTATTTTTAAATTATAAACATTTTAATAGAAGATAATTTGTTATCAAATAATAATACTTAAATTTTTTTAAATATTTAAAGATTAAAATCTATTTAAATGATAATATATTTCTAAAAAAATAAATATTTAATGAGTTAATGAAAAAAATATAATATAATATAATATAATTAACATCAAATATATAGCTATATTAAATAATTTGAGATTAAAATAAAACAAAATAAAAACATTAGTATCAATATAAATTTTTTTTAAAATTATTTAACACCAAAATAAATTTATATACATAATGACATACATTTGGAATTAATTTAAACATTTGACCTAATATAAATATATATATATATAAGATTTAGCTTATAATTGTGCTTTACTAACTAAAACAGAAGAGGGAAAAAATCATTATTTTCTCAATAAATAACAGATAATTAAATTAAAAATGATTAAGATGAATTTATTTTTTACAGTAAAATAACGGTTTGGTCCTTGAAAAATCATTGAGATAACAACTCATCCCTAAAAGATCAAAATATATACATACTATTAAGTCCATAAAAATGACTAATTAATATATCATTTTACATTTTAATCTTTATGAACTGAATTGTTAACTCGATAATCTTTCAGAAACTAAATTGTTTGTTTATTTAATTTTTTTAAAAAGAAAAGTGGATTAACTATTAGTCTATTACAATTACCCGATTGTCAATACTTCCTAGGGATGGCAATTTGGGTGGATATTTAGGATACTCGTCCGAATACACCCGTAAAAAATATTAGATATCCGTCGGATACCGGATATCGGATAGGTTACGAGTATTAAAAATTAAAAAATCAACAATTCGGTATCCGTCCGAAATAAACGGATAGCTTGGGTACCCGGTTTCCGATACCCTATAATATAAATATTTTATTATAATTTATACATTTTTTATTATATTTTTAATTAATTTATTTCAATTGACGGATATTGGGCATCGGATATCGGATATATCCGATTTTTGAATTAGGATATCATATCTTATATCCATTATTTTAGGGTAATTCGGATATTTAGGGTACCCGTCGGATACCAGGAATCGGATATGGATAGGATACGGATATCGAAGAAAATGAACGGATACGGATACGGATAGTGATAAAATGAGCGAATACCCACCTGTTGCCATCCCTAATACTTCCTAGCTGATGTCACATCAGCTCCCATAATAGTTGCTGCTCTCCATCTGAATTCCTTATGATTCTTCTGTTGGGAATTCCCGGCGCCAAACGCAGCGGAAGCAAAATACAAAACTAAATAAATTTAATGCGCCAGGCCCAAGAATTCCCGAACGGATCCGCTAGTTGAATTTAAAACCTGTTAGGATAGTGGTATACCTCACGAGTTCCAATCGGTTTGGTTGTACGGGGCATTTGCTAGAAGTCCACGTGACGCGTCCTTCCTCCACCGGTGATCCACACGAACAGTTTTTCGGGCACCAAGGTGCTAGCCTTCCGTTCTTTTCTCCAAAAGAACAAGGGATCAATCTACAGTGCTTTTGAATTCAAGAACTCCTTCTTGAATCAAAAGAAAAGTGGTGCAAAGAAGAAAACCCCACAAGAACACCTTCTTGTTTATCCTTCTCTCACAAACCCTAAATTTTTGGTGGTGCAAATCGAATTCCTTAACTCCTTAGGCAAAGTCGATTTTTCCTCTCTCAACTCTTGGGAGCCAAAAATTTCTCTCACTTGGAAGAGCTAGGGTTGAAGGTGGCGAGTTTGCTCTCTTCTCTCTCTAGGGAAGAAAACAAAATTTTCACACAATGAATTTTGTTGCTTACTCTAGGCGCCTAGCCCTAGTGTTTTTAATTATATTTAGAGCATTATTATAATTCTAAAATTATAATATTATGACTTCATGAATTGAATTTCAAATTAATATATTACCTTAATATTATAATTTAATTTCAAATCGTAATCTTAGTGAATCAAATGGAAGATCAAATCTTCCCTTGGGACCCACCTAAGCCATGCGCCATATGCCTCTAAATTCCTTTGGAATTTTATAAATCAAAATCATTCCAAACAATTAGGAAGTCATGATTTTCCAAAGATCATGAGTTAAGATTCAAATCTTTTGATATCTACGTCAAATCTTTTGAATTCAAACTCATGATTTAAATTAATAAAACAATTTTATTAATCTAAATACCACAATATGAGGCACCACCCTAAAATAATATTGGGGAATTTTCATAAATCAATAATCTCCTAACTTATAGGAATCTTATCTAATTTAATATTCCCTAATATTATAATTGTAAATAATTAATCCCATTAAATATTTAACAATTATTATATTTAAACTTGTCCCACAAATTTAAGTATTTCACAACTGTAGATTATTTAAGACAAGACTTAATGTCCCAGATATTTCGCTATGTCTTAAATTGTGTCACCGGAGTGACCCACGAATTAACCCTAATTCGTGTCCCTTTAAGCGGTGTCCTGATCCTGCTCATGTGTGACCCAGCAGGCACCACGTGAAGTTGGCAGCAAGCCATCTTTATGACCTACAAGTCGTGAGCGGACTCTAGCAAGCAATCACGACTACCCAAAACACGTGAGTTATCGTTTTTACCAAAACCGACTTAACCTTAGTACCACCTTGTCATAGACCCTATTGTCCTACGATATATTGTTCATGGATTAGGCACAAGAATGTCATCCATAATCCAAACCTCAACTTTCTCGATTTCCTGAGTTAGTCCCATTTCCCAGCGTGGCCACGCATTTCCTTGGACGGACTCATCGAGGGCGCCAGTTAGATATCTCTCATTTAATGAGGGACAAAATCCCATTTTGGCCATTGCTCAGCACGGCAATCAACCAAACCCGTACCTAGCCCTTATGGCTACCCTGCTACGGGCAGCGTTAGACTAGGCCAAAGTCTGACAACTACAACGCCGAAATAATGATGACCTCAGGTCTAAGGCGTCGTGACAGGCGTACAGGAGAGGCAAGCTGATGACTAAACCCATGCAGGACTCTTCGGGTCAGTCCAGCAACTCGTAACCCCTTACGTAATTGCACCATGACTCTCGTAAAGCATCTAGTGCATGTATCTCCATACACCGAGGTCATGGTGGTCTTAGTTCATTTCAAGTTCCCACCTGAATGATCGACCAGGGACAGTTTAGACTAATTATCACATAATTAATCAGGGACTGTTATCATAGTAAACAGGCTAATAATACGATAACCATTAATTTATCTCCATAAATTAATCAATATGTTCAAAACATATTTATAAAATGATTGGCCCTAGGGCACAATCTTCAACAGACTCCCACTTGCACTAGGTACAATCATTAATCAAACTGTTCCTACACTAGGAATATCCATTAATGTGTCTAATCCCCATTTGACATTACATGACGCTCATGTAAGACCCGTGCTAGGGATTTCATAAGAGGATCGGCAACATCATCCTCGTCTGCTACTTTACATATCTTGACATCACCATCTCTAGGTGATAACGTCTGAATATATATATCACTATCGGAACATCAGTGGGTATCCAATCCCATTTGGTGTCTTCCTGTCTCCACAGGGTGACCACCAATCACACCTCAGACACTAGTTTTATGGTCTGCGTCTCCACGCGACCAACCCTTTGTTCTAGAATCAGCAAACATGCTCTGCTTGGAACCTTTCCAACTCACGATGCTACCGTTCAGGAGAAACACGTATCCATACTGCGATTTAAATTCATCTTGGTAGGTTTGGAAAAAGAGCACCTGTGTAACCAATTATACATCAGTTCCACCATAAACCAAGAATTCATCCTTAGTTCTTCCTAAGTACTCAAGGATGCTTATGACAGCGGTCCAATGATCTTCACCAGGGTCTTGTTGGAATCGACTCGTCATGCTTAGGGTAAACGACACATCGGGTCGAGTACATAGCATGGCATACATGATGGATCCTATTGCCGAAGCATAAAGAATTCCACTCATGCGCCCTCGCTCAACAAGTGTCTTGGGACACTGTTTCTTGCTCAAGGTCAGCCCATGATTCATCGGTATGAATCCCTTCTTGGAATCTTGCATACTGAACCTCTTCAGTGTTGGGAATTCTAGGCGCCTAATGCAGCGGAAGCAAATATAAAAATTTAAAATAAAACGCGCCAGGTCCTAAAATTCCCGAACGGATCCGCTAGCAGAATTTAAAACTTTTAGATAGTGGTATACCTCACGAGTTTCAATCGGTTGGTTTGTACAAGGCGTGTCCTAGAAGTCCACTCGCAGTGTCCTCCCTCCGCTGGTGATCCACATGAACAGTTTGTCGGGCACCAAGGTGCTAGCCTTCCGTTCTTTTCTCCAAAAGAACCAGGGACCAATCTACAGTGCTCTTGAATTCAAGAACTCCTTCTTGAACTAAGAACCAAAAGTGGCGCAATAGAGAATTCCCTACAAGAACTCCTTCTTGTTTTCTCTACTCTCGCAAACCCTAATTTTGGTAACCTCAAATCGAATTTCCTAACTCCTTAGGCAAACTCGATTTTTCCTCTCTCAACTCTTGAGAGCCAAAAATTCTCACTCAATGAGCTAGGGTTCTTCAAGGTGGCGATTTTCTCTCACTCTCTACAAGGAGGATGAAAATTGCACAAATGAATTGTGATGATTGCCCTAGGTGCCTAGCCCTAGGCTTTAATAATTATATTTAGAGCATTGTTATAATACTAAATTATAATAATATGATTTCATGAATTGAATTTCAAATTAAAATATTACCTTAATATTTAATTTAAATTCAAATTGCAATCTTGGAGAATCAAATGAGAGATCAAATCTCCCCTTGAGATCCACCAAGATGGCGCCATGCTCCTCCTATTATCCTTGGAATTTTATAAATCAAAAACATTCCTAACTCTTAGGAACTCATGATTTCCCAAAGATTCTATGATTCAAATCTTTTGATATCTATATCAAATCTTTTGAATTCAAACTCATGATTTAAATTAATAAAACAATTTTATTAATCTAAAATAATGATATGAGGCGCCACCCTCAAAACAATATTGGGGAATTTTATAAATCAATAATCTCCTAACTTTTAGGAACCTTATCTGATTTATTTTTCCCTAATATTTTAATTGTAAATAATTAATCCCCATTAATCATTTAACAATTATTATATTTAAATTTGTCCCACAAATTTAAACATTTCACAACTGTAGATTAATTAAGACAAGACTTAATGTCCCAGACATTTTCTAAGTCTTAAATTGTGCCACCGGAGTGACCCACGAATTAACCCTAATTTGTGTCCCTTTAAGCGGTGTCCTGATCCTGCTCATGTGTGAACCAGCAGGCCTCACGTGAAGTTGGCAGCAAGTCATCTCTATGACC
>QANZ01006020.1:4385-34449 GCA_003254925.1 Chamaecrista fasciculata
ATATATATATATGATAATTGTTAAATAGATAATTGGATTAGGCTATTTACAATTATATTCCTATTTATAATATTAGGGGAATTATAAATTAGATAATGTTCCTAAGAGTTAGGAAATTATTAATTTATTAAATTCACTAATATTAGGTCCCAATGGGATGAGGTTGGCGCCTCATATATACAAATGATTTAATTAATAAAAATGTTTTATTAATTAAAGTCATGGCTTGAAATTTGAAATTCAAATGAGATTTGATCTAGATTTCAAATGGATGAATTAAATATATTAAAGTAATATTTTAATTCATAATTTATAGGGCAAGTCGAATTCTAGGCCCATTGGATTTAAAATATTAATGTAATATTTTAATCCAATTATCTAGAGTTTGGGACTTGGTGAGATTGACTTAAAGATATTCTGGGAATTCTTTAATTCAATATTGTTGGGATTTAACAAATTAGTTATAACTATCTAAGAGTTAGTTAGTTATTTTGATTTATTAAATTCCACCAAAATTGGGGAGGATAGGCGCATGGAGGAGAGAGAGATTTGGGAAGATTTGATCTTCCAAATTGATTCTCCAAGATTGCATTTTGATTCCAATTTTAATATTAAGGTAATATTTTAAATTGGAAATCAAGTCCTAAAATTGTGATATTAAGATATCATAATATTATAATTTGATAATTGTATAATTTTAGGCCTTCCTAAAATTATAATTATCAAAGTCCCCAAACCCTATAAATACAAGCCTAAGTCGATTTTGGCCATAAGACTTAGAGAAGAATTGGATTCTTTGATAAGTGAGAGAGAGGCCGATTCTAGAGAGAGAAAAATTTCGATTTTGATCTAAATCTAGAGAGAGAATTCACAAGCTTGAGAGTTGGATTCTTGAGAGTGAAATCACAAAAGGGTGAGAGTCTCATGCACATAAGAAAAGTCGACTAGCCTAGCTTTTCCTTAGAGAGAAAATTCGATTTTCTCTTGGTGAGGAGAGAGAAGGAAAATCGCATCCTAGCTTTCCTAGAGAGAGAAAGTGGCGCAATATTAAGAGTTAATATTGTGTGACAAGGTTGTGAGGGATCAAGAAGAGTTCTTGATCAAGGCGCCATATAGTTCTTGGACATTCAAGAAAAGTTCTTGAATTCAAAAGAACACCCGTAGATAAAGGTTCCGGATTCACTTGAGAAGTGAAGGAGGCTAGCACCTAGGCATCTCCAAACTGTTCGTGTGGATTACCGGCGGAGGAAGGACGCGTCAAGTGGACTTCTTGGAAACGCCCCGTTCAACTAAAGCGATTGAAACTCTGAGGTATACCACTTAACCAAAAGTTTTAAATTCAGTTAGCGGATCCGTTCGGGAATTCTTGGACCTGGGCGTTTATCGTTTCTTTAAATTTTTAATTTTACATGCTTCCGCTGCCTTAGGCGCCCTTGAATTCCCAACAATGTCAACTCAGCAAAAGGTATAATTTTTATTTTGCTTTGTTGCTTTTGCTTCTGATTAATCTCTCTCTCTCTCTCTGGTTATTTATATGGGTTTTATTTGTTTTTGGTGCAAAGTATAGTATTTATTTTAAAGTGAAGTTAATTTGAATTATTTTGGTTTTGGAGACTAATCCTCTTCCTCATGTAACTAAAACAAATGAGATTGACAAGCGTGAAAGCGAATCTGAATCCAATTCTTCATAAGGCAAGAATGATGTTGAAGTTGAAGGATGTTCATCTCAAGGAAAAAAAAAGCCCAAAGGTATCAATCTTTCAAAGTTAAAGAAGAGGAAGCGCAAGGAGAAAGATACAAAAAATGAGGAGACCTTGCGAAAATCATCCCGACCATCTTCATGGGTATGGAATCACTTCACTGAAATAAAAAATAGTGATTCAAAATTTCCTAGGGTTGCTTGTAATTGTTGTGGAAATAGTTATGCATGTCATCAGAAAAATAATGGGACTAGTTCAATGGCTTATCATCTACAAAAATAATATAACAAATATCCTAGGGAATCACAAGACCCAAGCAAAAAGTTGTTATCTTTTCAGCCCATAAAAAAGGAGGATGGGGAAGGTAAGGGTGGCACTTTAAGTGTTGTTTCTTTTAATCCAAATGCATGTAGAGAAGCTCCAGCTAGTTATGCATGTCATAAGAAAAATAATGGGACGAGTTCAATGGCCTATCATCTACAAAAACAATATAACAAATATCCCAGGGAATCACAAGACCCAAGCAAAAAGTTGTTATCTTTTCAACCCATAAAAAAGGAGGATGGGGAAGGTAAGGGTGGCACTTTAAGTGATGTTTCTTTTAATCCAAATGCGTGTAGAGAAGCTCCATCTAGAATGATAATTATGGATGAATTACCTTTCAAGCATGTTGAAGGAGAGGGGTTTTGATACTTTATGAGTATTGTTCGACCATTGTTTCCAATACCATCTCGCATTACAATTGCTAGAGACTATTTGGATTTGTATTTTAAAGAAAAGGCAAAATTAAAGGAGACATTGTTGAAGGGATATCAAAATGTTAGTTTATTACAGATTGTTAGACTTCAGTCCAAAATTTGAATTATCTTGTTCTCACTACACATTTTATTGACAGTAATTGGAAGTTGCATAAAAGGATTCTAAACTTTTGCCCTGTAGAAAATCATAAGGGTGAAACAATTGGGGAGGCGATTGAAAATTGTCTTTTGGAATGGGATATAGAGAAAGTTTTTACAATCACTGTTGACAATGCAGCCTCAAATGATCGTGCTGTAAACTATCTAAAGACAAAGATTAATAATTGGAATGGAAATGTTTTACGAGGAGAGTATCTTGATGTTCGATGTGTTGCTCATATTTTGAACCTTGTTGTTAAGGATGGATTGGATGACATGCATGAATCAATCAAAAGAATTCAAAATGCAGTGAGGTTTGTTCGAGCATCTCCTGCACATTTGAAAAAATTTAAAGATTGTGTAGATAAAGAGAAAATTCAGTCTACTTCTTTGATTCAATTAGATGTTTCTACAAGGTGGAACTCCACTTATATAATGCTTGGAAGTGCCTTGAAGTTTGAGAAGGTATTTTCAAGGTGGGAGATGGGAAGAGGATAAGAATTCCAAATACAGAAGATTGGGGGAACGCAAGAGTTTTTGTTAAGTTTTTAAAGATTTTCTATGATGTGACTAATGCTGTTTCTAGGTCTTTGTTTGTGATTTCATCAAACTACTTTCATGAAATTTGTCTTGTTCTAAAAACATTGAAACAATGGTTGTGAAAGTGATGATGAACATCTGAAAAGAATGACTGAAAAAATGAAGAAAAAGCATGACAAGTATTAGGGAAATGTTGAAAACTTCAACATATTGTTGTTTGTTGCTGTTGTACTTGATCCTTATTACAAGTTTCAGTTTGTAGAATGGCATTTTGGGAAGATTTATGACAGTACAGTGGCTGATTCATTGTCTTGGAAAGTAAAAAGTGGCTTTTATAAGATGTAGATTGTTACAAGTTGTCTTTGGTTCAAAGTTGCAGCAAGTTTCTAGCCAATCATCTCCACAACAAACCCAAGCTTCAAAAGAGGAAGATGATAAAAAGAAGTTTGATATGGAAATTGAAAGTGACATGAAGGAACAAACTAACCTAGACAACAAGACAGAAGTTGATTAATACTTGTTTGATCCTAGGGAAAAAGTCAATTCACAATTTGATATTCTTAATTGGTGGAAGGTGAATTCCACTAGGTTTCCAATTTTGGCTATAATGGCAAGGGATGTTTTAGCCATTAGTGCCGGTGGAAGAGTGATTGATACATATAGAAGTTCATTAGCTCCAAAAACTGTTGAGGCTCTAATATCTGCCCAAAATTGGTTTCGATCCAAGCCATTAAGCATAGAAATAGAAGAGCTTGCCGAAGACATTGAAAAGCTTCAATTAGGTGATTTATTACATTTTTCCTTAGTATAATAATATTTATGTTATTTTTAAGTAGGGGTGAGCTACGAATCGATTTGGTTCGGTTGTGGTCATTTTTTCAATCGAACAGATCTAATTGGATGGTTGAAAAAGCCATCCAATTCATCCAATAAATTTGGTCCAACCGAACCAATCCAAACCAAATAAAATCAGTTTGGATTGGATCGGTTGGTAGTTTTTTTTTCCTTTTATTTAGCAGTGATGACAAAGAATGGTGAGATCTAGAACAAAAGTACAATACATGGTGGTGTGGTGAAGAATGACAAATACAGGAAGACAGCAAGAACGAAAATGAACAATGGTAACAAGAACGACCAAGAACGACGACGAGAACAAGAAGAAGATAGCAAACCCAAACGGCGACGAGTGGCAGAGAACGACAGCAACGAGATGAAGCGAAGAAGTGACTGGTTACGACACTGACAGGGGTTGTGCGGTAGATTTGAGTGGCGAAGAGGTTGGTGCTTCTCAAGAGTTAGCAATGAAGAAGAAGACACCATTAATGGTAGAAAGGAGTTCAAGTTGAGAAGTGAGAGATCGAGGCTAAGGTTGAGGCTGGGTGTTTGAGTTTGAAATTGAGAAGAAGAAAGAAGAGGCAGTGACTGCAACATAATAGGATTGGAGTGAAGTTAGGGTTTTTAGTTTTTTATGTTTAATTTTTTAATTATAATATTATAGTTTATAAATAATACTATATTATATAATATATAAAATATATTATATTTAATTGAATCGGTTGGTTCAGTTCGGTTCGGATGAAAATAGATTTCATTTGTGAACTGAACGAACCAATCGGGTTTTTCAAGTTTTCCATCCAAACAAACCGATTTTTTTAATCGTTTTGGCTCGGATTGGTTCGGTTGGAATCAGATGAAATCGGTTTTGCTCAGCCCTACTCTTAAGTTAATTATTTCTAATTGTTTTCCTCTTATGGATTTAAGTGTTGGCCCAAGCACTACTAGTGGTAAGGGAAAGAACATTGTCAATATTAGTTAGGTGTTATCTATTTAATATGCTTTTAGTTTGGCATTTTGCAATTGTAATGTGTTCTATTTTAGCTATGCTAGACGTACTCTTGGCTCAATGTTAACTTGGAGATTTAGATGTTAGTGTTTTGTTGATTGAAAATGGACCCTTTTTGTTAGTTATTATATGATGATAATGTAAATGTGGACTGTGCGGTATTTGATGATAATGTAGGAGCTATCTCTTGTGTTATAAGGGACTCTAAGGGAAGCATTTATTGCGGCTTCTTCAAGGAAAATGCATTCTTTCATGGCTGTTGATCATCTTGAAGCGTAGGCAGTGTTGGATGTTACTTGCTGAAAAATTGAGTCTAAGGGTTGTTGTTATTGGTAAGAACTAAAGTAAACTTAAACGGGTTAAAACTTAAGCATGTGCTCTTGGGTTAAACTTTTTGCCTAGTTTTAAAATATATATCTCATTACTCAAGTCTATAGCTATGTTCATGTAAATTTTTTATATTAAAAACCAAAACCTAGGAATTTTGCTTTAAGTACTCGTTCACTCAAGCGCCAAAATCAAGTGTTACGTTGTTGAAGTTTACTTTAGTTCTTATGTTTACAAGTTACAATTACACCTTTGGATGTTGCATATATTTGCAGATATATTACTGTGGTATTGAATATATATAGTGCTTTATTCATCAATAGCTATTACTGCATGTTGGTTCTGTTAGAAGGTAAATTACCTACTTTGGTTTTTTACTTCAAGAATTTGATCTGTCCATTCGTATTAACAATACAAAACATGAAAAGTTGCAAAAGAAGGCAACAAATTAATTTGATAATTTATGAACATCAAAGTCGTCCTTTTGGTGAGTATATTTATGCTATACATAAGTTTGATAAGCATTCTCTTCCCAACTTTAAGCTGACTTATATTGAATGAAAGTTTATGAAGTTTCTCTAAAAAAAAAATAGATTGTAGGTATAATGTTAGTAAAAATTGAAGTTCATTTATTATGTTATATATGGTAATATAGAAATATATAATAATAAAAATTAGTGAAAATTTGTCTTTAAAACCGCCTAAACCGAACCGCTCATAACCGATGATTTTTGGTTTGGTTTGGTACGGTTAAAGAATATTTTTAACCGCTTGGTTAAAGATTGTTTCAAACCGATGTGAGCGGTTCGGTTAAAAATCTTGAAAATAACCGCCCACACCGTCCAACGAACACCCCTAATCCTTGTATCATGCCCAATAGGTTGTTAAGGTTGAGCAAAACTCGTACGAAGTGTCGACCCATACCCGACAAATCCCACACTAAGTGTTGGCATAAACCGTGAAAGTGTCGAGTCAGAATCACGATAATCACCGCCATAGGTCACTCACAAGGACTGACGATCATAGTGGGATGCCAAGCCATAACCTTAGTGGGACGCTGAGCCATAATCACGATAATCATAATGAGCATCAGCATCATCACCACTACCATACTGAGCATTGTCATCATAAGCATCAACATAGTGAGCACCACAATTATCGCCATCATCAACACCGCTATCATCCCCACCGTCATCGTCGGCATATCCATCGTCACCATCATCACCACTATCATCATCATCGTCACTATTAAGGGTGTTCAGCGGTTTGGGCTAACCTGTCAACATGCCAAAACCAACCCAACTCGTAGGTTTGAATTGGTTTGGTTTGATTTGGACTGGCAAATATGTTTGGTTTGAAAATTTCTAGCCCGCAATAGTTTAGGTTTGGCTGCGGGTTTCAGAATTCTAGACCCGCTCAACCCAACCCGCCAACACGCCAACACTTATTTCATTTGAGTAATGCATCTTGCATTTTGCTTTTGAAAAAATTAAATTTTTGCAGATTTGTTTTGTCAAATGCACCCTACGTATATGTTTCTTTTGTTTGAGTAATGCGTAATGATGGAATGCTCCGTGTGAACAGTAAAAATGATATATTTTGATGAATAGTTTCAAAACTAAGCCCTGTCTACTAATATTTTGAAAAAGAGCATAGATATCTAAAAAAATCCCCAAAGTCTTTAACTGGTTCAATGTCCGACCAGGGTTTTAAAACTGATACATGATACATGTTAACTCTGACAAGTGTGATTTTCCCTCAAATACACCTTTCCGGATGATGGAGCACCAGGCATATTACCATGCTTCTTTTTTTTTTTTCCATAGGCATATTACCTTGCTGTTATGCAATGATTGTGCCATATTCCATTTTTGGCATTTGGACCAAACCATTTTTACCCTTAATGGCAGGCATGTAAACATGTTATTGATATTTGAAGGATCAGGAAACATTATTTGATCCCATCCCCACTACAATCTTTAGCAACAACATCGAAGAGCAAATGTCACGTCAAGTCAAAACTAAAAATACAAAATGTCAAAAATAAAAACAGCATAAAAGAACAAATGAAAAATATAACTGAGGACAAATGAATGTTATTTTCAAACAACTTGATTACACCAAATCTATAGAGCCAATTTTACTAAAAAGTATGATTTTCCTATGGTTGACTAAGACAAGAGAAGGACAAAAGTTTATAAAAAGCCAACAAGTTCTGCAACTTCCTATACTAATCTCCGCTCCTAACCTGAATAAAAGGGTCCCCTTATAAACTCAATTTTACTAATAGCACCACTTCTACATTGATTGATAGACAACTTAAAGAAAAGAATGCTGAACAAACTGCATCAGAAGCTTGGAAAAATAGCAAACATTCTAACCCCATGATTCAGTGCAGAAATTTGACGACATATGGTGGATATAGATCTAAAATGCCATTCGACCAGCTAGCCTGCTTTCAAGTATCCTCTTGTCTATAGCTGCATCAATGGAACTCATCTGAAAGATCAACATAATAAAAATGATCAGCATATTATAGGAGACTGCAAATCAATACAACTAAACCAATATTATACAGCCTGGTCCTATGCAAGAGATTCCAAACTCTGCGAAAGAAGCTGACCTGGGCCAAGTCTGAATTTCACTTGTTCCATAAAATAAATTGTAATGATGCTACGGATGGGCAAAAATAAGTTGTGTAAGATCTTATTCCCCCCAAACCCTCACTCTTGAAATCAAGCACAGGGAGAGGGAATAACAATTAAAAACAACCTAATATATATCATATAAACATACATACCCATTTTGCTATACATGCAGGGTGAAGGATAATCGAGTTGGTTATTTGCAGCAAACTTGACAAATTATATTGCAGTAATTAACTACTAAAGAAATTTAAAACAAGTACGTACTTGAATCTTTTGATGCCCACAAATTTGGGAGGCAAGCTTGCAGCCAAAGTGGCGGTTAAAAAATAAAACAAAATGCACTACTCATTAAGATAGGCAGCCAAAAGTAGGGTAAAAAAATTAAATATGATATCCAACTTCCTTTTAGAAAAGGATTAAAAATTTATACAGAATGTACCTCTATCAATAGCAAACAATGCGTAAACAACCGAATCTGAAAACAGGAAGCATAAAGCCTACTCATCTGGTTAGATGTGAAAGCAACTCCATTTATTGAAGAGGTAGTATGACTTACCTGGCTAGTTTCATCATGCACCTGGTATTTTGGCAAGGACATTCTTCTTTCCTCCTACAAATAACAGAGCAACATAGCATTACCAAACAACAGATTAATAGTAAGCTCTAAGCAAATAGATTTATCAAGCATATAACTCACCATGGACATTGCCTCATCATCCCAAACTAAATAGACCTCGTTGGTAGCAGGTTGAGACACAGGAGCTTTGTTTGCAATTACTGGGGGAGGTCCAATTGAAGGGCCACCAGTATTTGGACCAGAAGCATAAGAATGCGAGTTATTTGCCATCCCTTCGCATTAAACAAATTGGCAGTCAAGTTAAAATCACAATCGTACATAACTTAGTCCAATGACACTAATATCTTTTCTACAGTAAACAAAGTGATAAAACTCATAAATATATAATAACGGCATAAGGACAAAGACAGTAGCAACATTGAGGAACCAACTTCAGTATCTAATCCTTCACAATAAACATGAAATGCCTAAGATGCAATATTATTGGACAGAACTAAATTCGAACCGACTGGAGGAAGAGGAACAACACTACTGAAGTACTGAACTACCCAAAAGCCTCTTAAGTAGTAATTACTGATTTACTGCAACATAGGAGCATAAAAGGTGGTCACTTCTATGCGAACAAATCAAGAAGGAATCTAGGAGCACTTCATGTCTGATCATTAAATTAGAGAGCAAGGAAAGACTATTAACATCAGTAACTAAATTATGACTAATCCTATGGAAATATGTAGCAAAGTTGAAAATATGAAATATTACAAAAGAGGTATTGGAAGCATGTGGAACAAGCCTCATAGGAAGTTGGTATACTGAATCACTTAAAATGCTTTAAGAAACTAGAGAGATGGCATGCCGAATGATATCATAAAACCATTCATAAATTGCTTTATCAAAAAGGGGGAAAATTTGATTACCTGGTACTAATGTTTGATAACTATTAGTCAAAGATGTGTTGGCACCTGAATATGCATCAGCAGGGACGCTTGTAGACAATGAAAGTGAAGGTGTTATTGATGGAACACTGGTAGATAGAGATGGAGCTGAAAATGATGAACTTAGTGAAGTAGTATGGTTATTTCCAACCACTGGAAACAAAGGTTGTGAAACTGGAACAGGTGCAGGTGGTGGCAGCCCAGGAGGAGTTATCTGAGAAGTTGAAAGTGCAGGAGCAGTTGCTGGTAAAGGTGGCCTCACATTCTGGACAGGAAATAATGGCTGCTGTGCATATGGGGCAGGAGGAGGAATGGAAACAGATGGGGGTTGTGGATACCAAGGTTGAGGGCGAGGTGGAACAGCCCAAGCTGCCGGAGGCACAGGTACTGCTGGATTATAACTGATTAAAGAGAGGTAGGAAAAAAATCAATGATCTTTGAGCCACTCAAAGATAAATTAATATATTACCACTTTTATTATACATCAAATACAACATAAACAAACCCAGTCGAAATAAAATATACAATAATTCAAGGATACCTACATAGGTGGCATTGCACCCAAGGTTGATTGAGGACGGTATCCCACACCTAATGGTGCTGGAACCACTCCACCAACAAATTGAGTTGCGGGGACATCCACTTTGGCTGACTTTGATGGAGCTTCATCCTCTGCATTCAATAAAAAATTAGTAGAAAGAGAGACTCACTTGTCTTCAGCAATTTCAATCTTGCTAATAATGTTCTGTTGTATATAGCAATAACCATATGTACTTCTACAACAACTCAAGCATCAGATATAAACAGTCACAAAAGAGTAGGAAAAAACACTGGCACAATGGATTTTGGATGTGAATATCACATGACGAAACAAACATAATTGAGGTCAATTGTAGTTAATATCTTGTATAACAATGAAAATGTCTGATTGCAGAGAACAGGGTATTGCTTACAAAGAAATGAGTTTTGAAACATTAGGTTTGGCTAATTTAAAATACTTATTACTTACAGACTACAGTATTGCAATAGGGAAAACGTTCTTTCATAAAAACAGACATGTGTAAAAATTCTCTTAAATCAATCATATAATAGATAGTCAGAAAATGTGCCTATATGCTTAGTTTTTATTGAGCACAGACTAAACCCATGTTTTTGGGGCAAACTTCAAAGCAATATTAGCTATCTTTATTTATTTATTAATCAAAACTGAAGCTCTTGCTCTGTAATTGGCTTTTCTCCCAAAATAAAACATGATGAATTTCTCAGAGCCAAGCATATAATCACATACACTGACAAAATATAAATAAACATTATGTTTGACTATAACGAACTAAGTATTTCCTACAGATAAATCAGCTAATAGAAAATTAAGGTTCGGCCTGTATAATGTAATTAAACATTTCAACATTAAATATGTCAAAAAATACAGACCAAATGACCAATCCTAACTTTATTCTAATAAAAGTTTTGACCAAAACAATCAAAGCCTTAAACTTAACGACATAAAACCAATTTGATAGACATGGGGGATCGCCTTGTACTGTTTTCACCACCTTCAATGCAAAATATGCCATCTTTTTTGGTCTACTAAGTAGCTTCCACACAAAATAAAACAACAATCATAAAACACAGGCAAGAAATACTATAACCAGCCCTAAAACAATCAAGAACTATTCACAACAAATAAGCTAAACTTTTAAAGAACTCTGTTTGGCCAACATAATCTGAAAAAGGACTTAAGTATTTGATAGAACTTAGGAAGAAGGAAGGAAGATAGAATCAAGATGGAGAGTCTCCATACTTGAGAGGGAGAGAGAGAGAACAAAGAGAGAATCAGTTTTTCTTAATAATTCTTGACATAAACTTCCAATCATCCCTTACAACATACATATAGTCTTTCCTAGAAACAACCACATAACTACCACATTTCCTAAAACTACCCCATAATAACTACCTACATATAAATATAACACATAACATACTACATATAATATTCAGAACTTATAAATATAATAAATTATTCCTAATAATAAAATATAAAATACTAGTATCCTAACATTATTCCCCCCTTAAAAAATAGCCTTGTCGTCAAGGCTATAGAAAGGAAAGGAACATGGACACCCCTGTAGTCTGTAGAACAGTACCAACCCAAGCCCATGAAGATAATTAACAGCATGTACACCATCTGCCCACTAAATTTTATGAATAAATCTGAGACCAATGTAAGGAGTGGCCCAATAAGTAAATAATTGGCCCAGAGAATCAAAAAGTCAGCCAAAGCTTCTTCTCCATGGACGTGACTATGAAAACCGTATAGTATCTTCAACCACCCAGCAGATTCGTTCCAATCCTTCAGCCCAGACATGGCCGACTCAATCTTCTTCATCATCTCAGAGTGATTCGGAGGCCCAGGAGCGTGGAAACCATCATCTTTCTCGGACACCACCATCAACGCAAGCGAAGGAATGTGGCAGCGGTGCCCAGGAGTGAACCGATCATTGCAACGGAAACTTAGGCCTTTGGCTCACCGAAACTGTCTCTCTTGATCTGTCATCCATGTCTGTGAAGATGGCGTTGGAAGAATGGAGTGGAAAGATGATGATACTCGATTCCCATGCCCAGACGAGTTCGAACATGCAAGAGAAGAAGAATCACGAAACCCAGAAGATGTATCATGGGTTGAAGCATTTGGAATGAACCCATAAAAAGACGAAGCATGTGGGATGAATTTTCAGAAGACCCAGAATCATTTTCATGCGTTGAAGTCGAGGACCCACAGAAATTGGACCAAAAATGAGTATTAAAATTATTGGGCTTGGATGGAGTGGGTAATTTAGCCTCAAATTCAACTTCCAGACTAAGGAATGATTTTGGGCCTTTAAGTGGCAACAATGATTCTAATTTTGAACCATTCGAACCATTAGGGGGAACCCAGAATGCAGGGTCAGTCGAATTGGACTTAATTTCAACCGCTAGACTAAGTAATTCTGCCTCCAAAGCATCAAGTCTATTGACTATGTAGGCCAACTGTTGGTCAGAAAATGGAGTGTGTGGTATGACGTTTTCAAAAATAGGAGGGGAATGACGGGGTGGATTGACAGGACCAGAGAAAAGAGCAGTGGAACGAGAGCGTGACATGGAAAGCAACGGCTCTAATACCAAAATGGTAGAACTTAGGAAGGGAGGAAGATAGAATCAAGATGGAGAGTCTTCATACTTGACAGGGAGAGAGAGAGAGAGAAAAAAAAGAGAGAATCAGTTTTTCTTAATAATTCTTGACATAAACTTCCAATCATCCCTTACAACATATATATAGTCTTTCCTAGAAACTACCACATAACTACCACATTTCCTAAAACTACCCCATAATAACTACCTACATATAAATATAACACATAACATATTACATATAATATTCAGAACTTATAAATATAATAAATTATTCCGAATAATAAAATATAAAATACTAGTATCCTAACAATATTTCAATATAGCTACAAGAACAGCCAATCCCACTAATTTTTTAAGGCCATAATCAAAACCAAATAAAATCAATTTGAAAGGCATGAATAATAACAATGAGTTTTTTTCTTGCCAACTTCCAATGAAATAATTCTCATTTTTTGGGTTATTGATGCTCTTGCTATGCTAATTGGCTTTCGCCCAGAATAAAACTACATCATGGCCCCAAAAAACCTACATACACTAACGCAGGCCAAGAAAATCATAATTTAACCAACCCTAGAAGTAGAACAACCTTCATGAGGCAACTCCAGACTCAGATAAATCATAATCAAACACAATGTCAAAATTCATCCCTCATAACCCAGTTTATTAACTGGTTTCCTCTAGTCCTCCACCATCAGCATCCACTCTGATCTTTAAGACATGAATTTCAATAAGAAGGCCAACATTGAAAAAATGTAGCCATTAGCCTTTAAGTATTGAACTGCCTTTCCCCCAACAGAAAATAAATCTGTCAATCACAAACTACATAGAAACTTTCTCTGATAATTTAATTCAGATATAGCTGCCAAAACAGATTAACTTGACAGATCGAGAGAAATAAAATTTTGAGAAAAAGGTTACCATCCTCTCCATAATGAGCAGCCAAGACGTCTGGTGGGATCCCTTGCATACCATATATCTCAATATCTGTTGATTCTCTTCCAGGCTTTGCATTGGGTACTCTGAAAGGAAATAAATGGGAAAGCTCAACAAGACAACAAGATTGGCAGAATAGGAATATCTCTCGGAAACATCACAAATGTTAAGAATGAAACAATTTAGCAACACCAAAGAATATATTGTATTTATTATACTTCATGCGAAAGTTGTAATGCCATGAAACAAGGTTTCCAAAGAAAGTTCAAAGAAGGGGGAGCATAAGCAGCAGTTAAATGATTAGTTTAATATAAGAGAATAAATTCCATGTAAAAGGGGTACCAAAACAACAAAAAAAAAAAAGCCTGTGTTTTTGTTTTTTGAAAAATCTCCATTCAAGCAGGCCCTACATACACAACGCACGGTTCCCTAGCCAGCACACAAGTTTCGGCATTTAGAAAATCTTCGTTAAGAAATTCACACAGACAACAATTAATTCTTAAAGACTTCACCAAGCCAAGATAATTATTCTCTTTGTACACGCATCTATAAGGGCCCGGCTAATTGGCTCTACTTTTCCTATTTCTTACAAAATACATGAAAACGCATCAACAGAAGGTACACATAACGCTGCCTAGACTCGATTAGATCTTATCTATCTACGAAGTCCTCAGCTTCAATCCAACATTTAGCTTTTCTGTAAAACAAATGGCACTCCACGGCAATATAAAATACAAAAATACAAAAAGCTAGGCTACAATAAACTCCTATCTTACAATCACATAAAACCCAAACTCACAAAGAAAAGGAGAAACAAATAAACAAAGAAGGAAATTTCAGATCGAAAAATCGGCAATCAAAAACCAGAATCAGGCAAAAGGGCAGTAAGAATAAAGCGTGAGCAGGACATTTGAAGAACAGCTTACTTGGTGACGCTTTCTTTGTGGACCTGGAGAACGTGAATAGCCATGCCGCCAGCAGTGGATAGCTTCTTATGGCAGACATGGCATTTGAAGTGCTTAGCCTTCTGATGCTGAACCAAAATCTTCTCATCATCGAATTCCCGATCGCAATAATAACACCAGACCTTGGAAGAAACCCTCTTCTTCTTCTTCCCCATTATGCCTAAAGACCGATTCCTCTTGCCTCAATTCAAAAACCCTAATAACCTAACTTGACGTACTCTTTCCTCCGAATCTTATCCGATGATGATGATACAAATAGGGTTTATGCCAGATCTCAGAGCTTGAGGTATCGAAGAAGATGGCCTTATTTTTTCCTATGGTAATTGAAAATCTGTCGAGAGGAAGGAAGAACTAGGGTTACAATTGCACCTAGTGGTCCCAAATTAAAGAAGCGCACGTATATATTTTGGTAAGGGACAATGCCACAATGGGGTGAAATATTTAATTATTTATACATTTCTTTTTCATATTTTTATTATGAAATTTACTAACAAAAGATACATATTAAATTTTTTTTTGTACAATTCAAATTTAAAAGAATATAAATGAAATTTCAGTGTGATTAATCATAAAAAATTAATAATTAGAAAAAAGAAAACCTACTTTTAGCCTATGAATTTACACTAAGTCAACTAATTAGTCCCTGAATAATTAAAATATATTACGCAGTCTCTAAATTATTGTAATTGTCAACGATTTGATTCATGAATCAAATTCAAGTAACAAAAGGTACAAATTCAATAAAAATTCAAAAACTAAAACGTATAAATTTAGTTCAAATTTAGAGACCAAGTAGTATTAATCAAGGGTCAATTTGGATACCATAAAATTATAATCAAATTTGATTATAATCCAAAAATCTTGTTTGTTTACAAAATCTTTCCCACTCAAATTATAATCTTGAGTTTTTTAATAATCAAACACAGTAAATTACAATTATGCCCCTATATAACCTATAATTACTTATAGTCTAATTTATATTCAATTATAAAAAAGGATATTTTAGTCATTTTACACTATTCCTCATTCATTACACCTACAACAATCTCTCTCTATTACATTACCTTTCACTTAATTCTTTTTAACGTTTTATTTTTTAAATATTAGTAAAGATCACGTGCGCTGCACGTGTTATTTATATCATTTAATAAAAAAAATACTTTAGATTATATCCTTTTTATAATCTTATTTAAAAATTTGTAGTTATTGTAATTTTAATAGTTTTTGCATATCAACTCAAATTATGGTAATTAACCTAGTCGCCCCCACTACTTCCATCTTGGGTTGTCTTGCTTTGCAACGATAGCCCTCTCCTCCCACTATTCCAAACGCTCATCTTCTCTCCACTGCATTCGGGGCGTGGTTCTACTGCCTTCGGGTCGTGCTTCTCTCCAGCTTCAGGTCATGTTCCTCGCTTCTTGTTTTTCTTCAATAAACTCAGATCTCAGTCCCTTTGTGGTTTTCCTGTCAGATCTGATTATGTTTTTCTAGTTCTGAATCCTAGGCAAAGTTTGCGGCATCTTTGGTGTGAAGCTGATCCCTCTCATCTTTTGATCATGTTTTCAGACTCTATTAGCAAGTATGGGTGGAAGTTGATGACATCTACAGTTGACATAGTGATTTCTTTCTTGGTCAATATTGAGTATGATGGTAAACAATTTGTTGACAACACATTTTGTGATAATTTTCATCCTTAGGATTTATTCCTTATAGGATCAATTCGTCCTCAAGATATCTTTCGTATAAGACTTAATTATGCTCAATCGCCCAATAGTTCAACAAGATATATTTTTTATGCTTCTTCTATTGTTTAAGTTTTGAAATTTCTTAACGATTGTAAGTGTCGTTTGACTTTTATCTAATATATTTTCTTGGCCCAGTTGGTTTGCGCTCTGATTATAATCTGCTCTGCTTATAATCGTAATAAGCATGTTCTTTTGCGTTTTTTTTTTCTGATCAAATTATAATCTTGATTTTTTTATAATCAAACACTCCCAATTACACTTATACCCCTATATTTATACCTATAATTACCTATACTCTAATACATTCAATCACACATCACAAGGCTAAAACAGTAATTTACCTGAAATGGTCGACCGATTCTGTCAACGGTGGACCGAATTGAGAATGATATCAGGCTTGACATTCGGTCCACCAATGCAAAAAATGGTCGACCGAATTTCAACATAAGAATGCTATCGAGCCCGACGTTCGGTCCACTGATACAAAAAATGGTCGACCGAATACCTGAAATGAGTCACATTGAAATTTTTTCTGGTCCAGAGTGCTTTTTTACATTCTCTCTCATCTTGTGCCAAACGGTGGACCATTTTTTTGATAGTCCACCGAATGTCGGGGCCTGATTACTACACTTTAGTCCTTTTGATCCACCATTTCAGAGGCAAAAATAGAATGGTCGACCAAACCAATTAAGAACCTCACAAGTTGCCTATGATTATAATCATATTTTCACGATTCCCAAGGCAACCACTCACAAAATCTAATTTTTTTAAAAGTAACAATCACATCCAAACACACTTTGATTATAATCAAATCACATCTTACTTTTTCCAACTTTTTCTACTATTTCTACCCCTATCAATTTATCAGTTTCCTTACCCTTCTATCTACCAACCACAATCATTACATACCCATTTCAATAATTTCACATCAAATAATCAACTTTCATCCAAACACCAATACACAAATAATCAACTTTGATTATAATATACTCTAATTATAATCAGAGCAGATTTTATTATAAGCGCAAACGAACGGTCAAGTTTATAAAAAAACACTTATGGTCAAGTTTTCATTACTATGTTTTTTTATTTAAGAGTTTAGTCTCAAATTATTTTAAGTTTGTTGTTTTGCATTTCTTAGCAATGCTTTGTAAGTAAATTAACCAAGTCTTTATTGGATTACACACATATATATAAATTATTATTGTCATACTCACATATATTGTCGATTCTCTCGTATGTTTTAAACTATGAAGCATGGATACTGACACAAAAACACTAACACGCCAAGTTCTTAAAGTTATATGACACGACACGGTATATATTTATATATATAAATAATTAAAAATCTACAAAATTTGATGAAAACATTAAAAATTACAATATCTATTTATAATATGTCATATATGTCATTATTTTCTATTGTTTGTCATGTTAAAGTTAAATAAAATTGATTTTATATTCTGAAACTTATAAATATGCGTCGTACGAGTGTCAAACACGATGAAACGCTTTCAAAATGAAGTGTCCATACTTCAAAAGTTTTAAACAATTATCATAATCTTATGTGTCATTCACTATCTTGTATATTTTATTGTATGCTACAAATGTTATAACTTTATGTATCATGGTAAGAAAATGAAATGGCTAGCCCTAATAATACTACCACTCAAGATGATTATTCATCGATATATAGCGCAATTAATGCTTGTTATCCAAGTTATATAATTTATTCTCAAGTGTTAACTTTGTGATTTTTAATGATTTTTTTTCTAATATACAAGTACTTTAAAAATCACTTTCTAACTATCATTGGTTGGATTTATTTGTAAACATTGAAAGTTTACAAATATCATGGGCTTTTTAATCCCTAAGTTGTATTTTAATGAATTTCAAAAGAGTTTCTCAGGTCATTTTTGATTTTAAGCTCTAGACTAGATTAAGTTGGAAAAATTACAAATAAGTCCCTAAAATTACAGTTCAGTCCAAACATCTTCAAATTTCATTCATTTTAGTCCCTAGCTCTCAAAAGAAATTTGTAAAATATTCCACAATCCTTCAAAATGTTCCTATTTAGTCCCTAATCCATGAATCTTTCAGAAAATGGATCAAAAATGAAGAAAATGAAAGAAAAAAAACACACAGAGGAACTAAATTGAAAAATGCAGAAAGTTTGACACTCACCGGAAAATCCAACAATCTCGCCAGAAAACGCATGGAAATCACTCGGTAACCCAAGAACTCACCAAGAAACTTCAATCTTCACTGAAATCTCACTCAAATCACACATAAAATGTTCAAGAAAAGAATTTTTTTTTGAAAGTTATCATTTCTCTCTATTTTCGTCTCTCTCTGGTTTTCGTTTTTTCTTCGCCCTCTCTTGTCGCTCAACAAATACATACATATATATATATCCAGAAAGATTAGCCCCTGCCTCTGCCATTTGGTGTGTCAATATCGTCACCACTCTATTTGGTGTTGATGACACTGCTAGCCTTCCGAGAATGGAACGCTTCAACTCGTCCTCGATCTCTAAGGAAGAGAATCAACCAAAAGCGTGAAAGAACTCAGACTTGAATCACCCTCTTGATGTTTTGTGTCATCTGCCATCTTGTTGTCCCTCTTTTGCATTTTCCTCCACTTCACATATGGTTAACACACTCAAATTTTTCTCAAAGTTTTTTTGTTTGCTTTTTGTTTTCTAGGGATCTGATGCTAACTTTTTCTCCTTTTCTATTTTTTTTAAAATTATTATTGTTAAGAATGAAGATTTAGGTTACCCTTCATGAAAAGTGGGCTTGAGATGTGTGAATGGTGTTGATTGTTGGGTCTTCGTGAGTGATGATGGTATAAGAGTTTTTTTTTTTTGAAACAATGGGTTAAAGTTATAATAAGCTTAAAAATGAGAGTATTTATTTGAGATGGATTTGAATAGAAAGAATTCATTAGGAAGTGATTTTTCATCTAAGTTTTTTTTTGTTTTTGTGTTATTTTTATTTTTCTTTTGCTTTTCTTTATTTGTATTTTTTAAAAAAAGATATTACCTTAATCATAATCTTAAAAAAAGAATTTTTTTTATCAGACAAAATAATGTGTTTACAAAGATAAATTCAGTGTCCCCATTAGATAACGAAAACTTCGTTTCACACCTTGATAATGTTTGTCAGTTGGCTGTGATAAAAACTGACTCAGTTTATTGACCGCAAAATTTATGTCGGGACGAGTCGTCACAAAATATTGAAGCGATCCTACTACTTGTCTGTAAAGAGAAGGATTTGTCATGGGTGTTCGTTCGAAATTTGAGAAATTGCGTCCAGTCAGCATAAAAGTTGAAACAAGGGTGCAATTGGACATGTTGAAACATTCCAGAATTTCAAGAGTATACTTGTGTTGAATTGAATAGAATCCAGTACTGTCTCGATGAATTTCGACACTGAGAAAGTAATAGACATCACTTAGATCCTTCAAGGCAAACAAATTATTGAGTTTGCGAATGAATTCCTTCAAATACGCTGATTTATTGTTGGTCACCAAAATAACGTCAACATATATTAGAATAAAAACTGTAAGATCTTGTTTATGAAGGAAAAATATAGATGGGCCACTTCGAGCATTCTGAAAACCCCAGCTGATCAAAACAGAACGCAATCGATCAAACCAAGCTCGTGGTGCTTGTTCGAGACCATATAGTGTCTTTTTCAATTTACAGACATGATTTGAAAAATTGGGATCAATAAAACCCTCTGGTTGTTTCATGAGCACATTTTCTTGAAGCAAACCATTCAAAAAGGCATTGTTAACATCATGTTGTCGGACAGACCAGCCGAGAGTCACAACAAGGGAAAGCACAACTCTAATCGTAGTCAGTTTAACTACCAGACTGAACGTCTCAGCATAATCAACTCCTAATGATTGTTTGAATCCTTTCGCAACTAAACGAGCCTTGTGCTTGAGCAAGCTTCCATCAAAGTTTAATTTATTTTTGAACACCCATTTAGTGCAAACTAATTTCTGCGTCTCATCATACAGAACTAAATGTAATATTTTATTTCTCTGCAACGCGTTGAATTCTTCTAACATAGAATTTTTCCAATTAGCTAACTGAAGTGCATCAGAAGCAGAGACTGGTTCAAAGGAAGGACTAAAATGCGAAATGATAAAGATGATGAAGAAGACCCATTCGAAGCATTTATCTTTTCCATATGTCCAACATAAGGCTCTTTAGGTTTATAAATCCCGTGCTGGGCCCGAGTTGTCAAGTGATTTGGAATTGGAGAAGTGGCTTGATGATCCAAGTGTCCATGCAGTTAGAGAGAGTCGTTGGGATGGCACCATTGAAGAATGTGCCATTTGACTTGGTGTAGCATGTGAACGAGTAGTTGGCAATGAGGCATGTGATGGAGTCTTATATGAGCTGACTCCCGCTTTAGGATATGAATTCAAAACATTTAAGTTGCGGGGCCCATCTAAAGCTAAAGTAGTACTTGGAGAGATAAGATGCTCTTGGTCACTTATATTAATCAGGAAAGAAGGAGTTGAGGACTCATCTTCTTTAAGAGATGACCTGCGATTCAAAAAAAAAACCAATTTTGCAAGGAAAGGTGTATGGATAAAAATTAACATGGCGAGATATAAATATTTTTCCAGTCTGGCTGAGGCAGCGTGAACCCTTATGCTGTGGTGCAGGGCCAAGATACACACATCTTTGTGTATGAAACTGAAGTTTATGCTCATTATATGGTTTGAGCTAGGATAGCACAAGCAGCCAAAAGATTGGAGTGAAGAGTAATCAGGATCCACATTAAAAAGAAGCTGGAGAGGAGTTTTTCCTTCAAGAACAGACGTTGGAAGCCAGTTAATCAAGTGTACTGAAGTCTGAAACGCCTCAACCCAATAACACAACGGAAGAGAAGCTTATTCCAAGCGAGTGAGTCCCATTTCTACCACATGTTTGAGTTTTCTTTCTGGTCGTCCATTTTGAGTAGTGATGTATGGACAAATGAGTTTGATTTCAATGTCAGTTGCTTGTGCGATGGAAACAATCGGTCTATACTCTCCTCCATTATCACACTGCATTGCTTTTATTTTAGTACTAAATTTATTCTCAACAAATATCTAAAGATACTGAAAGCATTCACAGCTTCACTTTTGGGTTTCAGGGGATAAATCCAACAATAACGACTGAAATCATCAATGAAAATGATATTAAAACGAAAACCATTAGTGGATTGAATTGGAGATGGTCCCCATAAGTCTATATAAACAAGATCAAGAGGAGAATTCGCACGAGAAATTGATTTAGAGTTGGGTAATTTCTTTGATTTTCCAAGTTGACAAGCTTAACAAAAGAAAGATACATAATTCAGATTGGTATTACAATTGTGTAAAAATTTGCTTCAAAATCTTATTGTTAGGATGTCCTAATTTGTTGTGCCAAGCTAAAAATTGTTTCTGTTGTTCTTCTTGAGATACAGCAACGTGAGCCTCAGCAGGAAAACTGGAGTGATGAGAATCATCCATTTGATAGAGTTCGTGCTTTGATCTCCCTTGAGCCAACAGTTGACCAATCATCTTATCCTTCATAATACAGGTCTTGTTAGAAAAAACAACATCAACACTATTATCATTTGTAAGTTTATTGACACTGATTAAGCTTTTGGTTGCTACAAGGACTAACAAGACATTTGTCAAATGCAAAACATAGTTGTTAGAATGCAAAGTGGAGTTACCAATTCCTGAAACATGTGCTAAACCACTAGTGCAGGTATGTAATTTTTTCATACCTATAGAAGCAATGTCATCCAATTGACATGAGTGTGGTGTCACATGATAGTTTGCTCCACCATCCATGTACCAGGATTCATCAATGACAGAGGCAGGTGTTGCATAATATGCTTGAGGAGGAGAATTATAGAGACAAGTTTGTTCAGAGGTGATAAAACGATCAAACCCGTGATAGCAATTTAGGGCAGCATGTCTTGGTTTCTCACAAACTTGTCAATAGATTCGTGAGCTTGAGGTATTTGAAGAACCACCACCAAAATGATTGAAGGTATCTCTGTGTCCTCAACCACATTTGCCTCTAAAACCCCGAGCTCCATGACAATTCAAACGCCCAGAGTTATTAGAACCACGTCCACCTCCATGAGAATAATTACCACAACGAGTAAGGTGAGTTGCAAGTTGGATAGTCAGGGCAGAAAACTGATTTAATTGTTCAACTCGACTTTCAAAAGCTAGAAAGTCAGATTGAACCCCAATTCAGGTAGGGTTTTGCTCCTTCAATAGTTATACTACAATGGGATTATATTCTTCATCAAGGCCATTAGAAAAATGATTTAATTCTTCTAGCATAGCATGTTTCCAATTAGCTGATTGAAGTGTATCAGAAACAGAGCCGGGTTCATCCCTTTCATGGCTTCCTCAACCCTTATGGCCTCCTCAACCCCTATGTTTGCTACCTCTAGCACAGCTTCCTCACCTGCAAATCCAGTTACAAAAAATTACACTCCATTTGGTTCATTTAACCAACCTACCTTTATCAAGTTGGATAGAGAGAACTTTATGATATGGGAAGCCACAACTTTACCTCTCATTGAAGGAAACTCTTTAGAATCTCATATTGCTAACCAAAGTAATGCAACACCTCGGCTCATTCCTGAAGGCACTCAACTAGTGACAAACCCAATGTTCAAAGAATGGTTCACAGTTGACAGAATGCTTGTTGGTTGGCTTCGTGGCACAATGACTCGGGTGTTGAGTGCCCAGTTGCTACATTGTACCACTGCTAAAGATCTTTGGATTGGAGCTCGAAAGCTAAGCTATGCTGCAATCAAGTCCAGAGTTATGGTGCTTAATTTGGAGCTCCATAAGACCAAGAAAACTCTGAAAATGATTGAGTATCTGTCCAATATGAAAATTATTTTTGATCAACTAACTTTTGCAGGTGCACCTATTACATTGAAGATTTAATCCTACACAACTTAGATAAGTCATTTGATCAAAAATAGTTTTCATTTTTTGTCTCAGAACGAGGTTCTGATAGCAAGATAGAAAATAGGGTTTTGGTAAAAAGAATGACGGACGGCATGCCTCAGCCAAGTCCATTTACTGAATATATATGAGCATAGTACCAACGGTTACAAAAGGAATATATTGTGGATAGGTGTCCTAAGGGATAAGGACTACAAAATTGTGAGTTGGCAGCTGCAGACATGACACTAACACACCAAAGAATAACTATACGTCTATACAAATAATAACACTAATTACATATATGACATGATTAACACTTAAGTCCTTAACATACAACTATCAACAATTAATTATTTTAATCATTAAGACAAACTGTCAATATGTCGATATGTCTATTATTCTCCTTTTCTTGCACAAAATGTATAGGATGCAAATAACGTGAAACGTAATTCCAATATTGCACAATGCTAAATATCCAATTCTTGGAGGATATTCCCATTTCCAACATCCACAAAGGAGAAATCAGTAGATAAAAGTATTCAAATACATATTTCGTCAACAATAATTAGCCTTTGTAAGTCACTTGCCCTATACAATTTAATACATTCTCACAACCATGTGTACATATCTTCACTTACTGATTTATGACAACTTTTTATCCAATTTTTGTCGGAAACAAGAATTCTACTCAAAGTGAGGGAACTGAGCCGTCAAACTGTGGTGTGTAGTGAAGAAATACTAAAAGGAGGTAGTTGCAACATGGCAAACTTGCAAAGGGTAGAAACAAAGATCAATAATGAAAAATTCTTTGAGGATACAAACTTTATAAGGATGATGAGAAAACTTACAACGTTTCTACAGCTTCAAATTTACATTCTTAAATACAACTCCCATAGAAGCATTGAAAGCATAGATGATTTAGTGGATTAAGAGCTGATGAAATATATTTTGTTATTCACATTCTGAGTTTCGTTTTCCTTGTACTCACCATGTCTGAATGAAAATGTTTGAAAGTTAGTTGGAAATTCTTCATTAACCTCCTTTTTTCTATTAATAATCTCAAAGATGAGAAATATTTGAATGAAATCTGCCACTCCTTTCTCCTCTCCCCCATCACCCTAGGTGAGATGTTCATCATTTTTCTAGTATAAAATTTGGTACCTACTCTAGCATATGAATTTCCAACCCACAATGTTTGGACTCTTCAATTTAAGTGAATCACTAAACTTAAAGGTGAGACTTTATACTCTTACTTTATACTCTCATGTTTGCATATATCTTCACGAATTGATTTATGAAAAATTTGTTTATCGAATCTCTTCCAAAATGAGAGGCTCTTGACACACAAGGTTTAGTTTTGTAGATCCAAGCTTCGTAACTAAACCTTATTGCAATCTAATTCCTCTATTTTGATCTATTATCTTTGATATTGATGATGTTGGATAAGTTTATTATTTTATTCCCTTCTACAAAAGTTTATGGAAATGCATACCTTATTAGCCTCGTTGCTGCAAAGAAACTTTTGTGTTCAAGTTAAGATACTTTCATCAATACATTCAACAAAAGAAGTCGTGGGTGGCTAAAAATCATTTATAGTCTGCCTAACGAAACAAAGACATAGAGATTAATTGATGCATAAGACTATTTTCACCTTAGAAACAACTTAAAAGTTAAGTCCATTGTTTTTAGATTGGAAAATTGGTGTGACATTAAATGAAAGTAAACTTTGCTATAAAGACAGTGTTATCCAATCATAATATAGTTATTCAAATAAACTAGAACAACCAATAGAATAATGGTTATTAACCATTAGGCCAAAGTGCAAATTTGGTCCTGTAACTTTACTCCAGGTCCTAAATCAGTCATATATCTTTTTTTGTCTCGAATTCGGTCCTGTATCTTTGCTCTAGGTCCTAAATCAGTCCTATATCTTCTTTTGTCTCAGTTTTGGTCCCCATATGTTTTGAAAACCTCCCACCGTTAGTCCTCCGTCCATTTTAAACAGTTAACTAGGCAAATTAAGTCAAGAAAAATTACAAATCAGTCCTTTAAATTACAATTTAGTCTTGAAAACTTCAAGTCCCTTTCACTTTAGTCCCTGAATGTCAAAATAAAAGTGAAAGAGCATCCCTGAAGATTCTCAAACCTTACATCTTGGTCCCTAATCCAAACTACTCTTCTATCATCTCCCTCCAAACGAGTTTAGATTTTCAAAAATTCTTTCTTGAAGTATTTGAGAGCGATTTGAGTGAGATTTCAGTGAGGATTGGGGTTTTTGGATGAATTCTTGAGTTTCTCGACGATTTCCGTAATTTTTCTTGTGGGTTTTAAACTTTCTGCGTTTTCAGTTTTGGTCCCTCTGTCATTTGCTTTAATTTGTGATTTTTGCATTTCTATTCCATTTCTTGAAGATTCATGGATTATGGATCAAGATGTAAGGTTTGAGAATTTTCAACAATTCTCTTTCACTTTTATTTTGACAATCAAGGACTTGAAGTTTTCAGGACCAAACTATAATTTAAAGGACTTATTTGTAATTTTTTCTAACTTAATTTGCCTAGTTAATGGTTTAAAATGGACGGAGGACTAACAGAGGGAGGTTTTCGAAACATATGGGACCAAAACTGAGACAAAAAAAGATATAAGACTGATATGGGACCTAGAGCAAAGATACATGACCAAATTCGAGACAAAAAAAGATATAAGACTGATATGGGACCTGGAGCAAAGATACAGGAGCAAATTCGAGACAAAAAAAGATATAGGACTGATTTGGGACCTGGAGAAAAGTTATATGACCAAATTTGCACTTTGGCCTAACCATTATATTAGTACAAATGACAGCAAATCTATGTTTTCAAACAAGAAAAATAAATAAATAAATGACAAGCATAAGATAAAACCTTGATATCTAGAGTTCCAGCATAAGGGAACTATCCTCCCCTTTCTCGTAAAAAAGAGAAGGCGAAAGATATGTTTCGGTAGATTTCTTTTCTTCTTGTTTAGTTACCTTCGTTTTGGAAGTTCTTTCTACACTTAGTTTAGGGAGAGTTCCCAAAAAGTTTTGGCTGCTCTTGTCGTATATAGTAATCAATTTACATTGGGTCAAATGATAATCTATATTAGAAAAACGAATACTATGAACAATAAAACACAAGCATCATGTCATGAGCAAAGTCATTATTCATTTAAATCTAAGAGGAAAAAATTTAAATTTAAGCTCACCATACTCATCTATGTTTCTCATTGTAATTTAGACACCCACAATAGAGAGTGAATGATACCAGATATCTGTCACAAAAGGATTTTCCTCCCTTGGTCCTTGCGAGCTGCGACTATGAGTGCTCTTCCTAGGTGAATTGCATTTCTTTTTTGTCATTTTTCATCTGTCGCATTTGAGATGGGTGGTTTCTTCCTTCTATGAAACATTACACACAAACCACTTTTTGTCGGCATTGAAAACTTCTACAAATGAATGCCCAAATTTGTGGCAAGAATCTTACTTTGCATCAGAAAACTAACAAGTTAAACCAATAGTCCTCTCATACAGCCTCTTCGCCAATGCAAGTATGCAACCGTTGCATACACCGTGATGTAACCATGGTGGTTTCTAGTTTTTCTGGAATCATTAGTGTCCTACCTTCCTTCCTCTGCACACTGTTCAGGCTGGGATGATTTTTCTGAAATAATTAACTTCCGTCTCAATTGGTATGAGAAATGATTGAGTTTTACAAAATTTGGGTGACTTTTATTTTTATCCATCATGATTATAAACATATATATCTTGTAGAAACAAAGCATATTTATATATTAATCAATTAAATCAAATCTGTAAGAAAGTGGTATGATACATTGGATAATTCTCAATTAATAAATTACAAATAAAGATCATGTGGCTTAATTTCATGTTTTATCTCTCAGAATTGAATGAACAAGATGTAACAATTAATGCTGATGAAAATGAGAAAGACATAATGGCAGATACACAAGACACATTAGAATCCAATAAATAAACTAAATTAATCCATGAGATCCCCACAATGCTTCCCATGAAGCTGAAATCAAAGAGATGATCAAGCAACAATTTGCTAGTGCAGTGCAGAGGAAGTTGAAACTGAAGAAGAATCAAAGAGGAAAAAAGTAACTCACACTACGAGACATTTCCTCGGTGGACTAAATCTCGGATTCAAAGATTCGAAGAAGAAAACGATGGAGATTAAGCTGTGGAAAGTTGTGGGAGATGCAATATTAATAAACCAGAAGTGTTTCTGATCAAAGGCTTTTTTTTTTTCATAATGAAAGAGTTCACATAGGAGCGGTTCATATGATGACTGCTAGATTTTGAAGGGATGTTGATTGGCACCATTTTAATTAAAAGGTGTGTCATTGGACCAAAAAACATCATTAACAAAAAAAAAATAAAGGTGAGTCAATGCATCGTTATTATTTTTGGAATCTAAAATTTGTAAGCAATCCAACTCTTTTATAATAGAAAAGATTATAATTAATCTTTTACTTTCAATAATTTTTAATATTTAATAAAATAATAATAATAATTTATTTTTTATTTACATTCTAATTAATATTATATTTTTATTTTTATTTATTACAAAAAATTTCTATCACTCTTATTAAAAAAATTAACTATATAAATTTAAAAAATAAATTCAATCCACCTATTAAAAATAATTGATTTCAAATAATGATTGATGACTAAGGTAATCACGATCGGGATCTTGTAAGGATCATGATCGTCGTAAGGTGTCAAATGGATCAAATTTAATTATACTCGAGCCTTGCAAGTATAACTATATTTATTAAAATATAGTATAGATACTAACCCAAGGTTGGATCTCTTGCGAAACTCAATGTAATGAAGCTAAGGGAATTGTGACGAAGGTTGTAACTTCTATTTTTGAGGGTTGTCACGATATAATAAGATATGAAGAGTCAAAATAATATTTGAGAGAAAACCCTAGAGATGGATTATCATAGTTCGTTCATCATAAAGAATAGATAATAAATATGCATTTACTTTTCCAAGTTAGACAATGTATTTAAACTATAAGCACAATCAATCAAACAATGGAGAGAATACAAGATTAGGATAGGTAACTTGTCCAAAACTGGATCTATGAGCTATTTGCCAAAGCTCTTGGGGACAATCTATATTATTGCCACATCGAAACAATAAACAAACATAGATTCATTAATAACAATCCTAATTATGCAAATAAGATATGTAAACCACTCTTTAGAAAACTCTAAAGAGCTACTTCATTAATCATGAGAGAGACAAACTCCGGGAATGTCACAGTCTCATTACTTTAACAAAATATGATCTACGACTTATATATAAACAACTTCAACAATTACCTATAAAGGAGTTGATCATACCTCATAAATGCAACATCAATATCTTGACTCTACAGCGAAACATGGTGAACTCAAATCACATCCTTGAGGCATTCCTCAAGTATCTACCTAATTAGTTACTCATGCTCTAGGCAGAGAACTATTCTAAACTAAAGAGAGAATTGGAGTGGTATTCTGATTTCGATGCTCTGAGCGTGGAATGACGACCTCTATTTATAGTGTTGAATAGTGTGCTTGGTCCGCAAATCAAGCGAAGAAAATAGCCTCTTGGCCGTTGCTTGCGCCGGCGGCCCAATACGAAGGCGCAGCGAAATATCTGCGATATTTCGATTATATCATCCTATCTTGAATCGTAGCCGTGCAAAACATACTCTACTACTTCAGATTAATCTGCACCGCAAGATTTGCAACTTGGGCCATTGGCTCAAGATGACTGTGCAACATCAAACTGCGCTGAAGCTTACTTGCTTACGTCATATTCCTAACATATACGTGTGTTGCAGGATTCACCTATGTTGGGCCGGCGGCCCACATGGCGGCGCAAGGATATCTTGTGCTCGACGTGATCTTCTCGAATATTCTGATATTTCCCTCTTGGTTTGGCCCTGTTTGGATATCTGAAACACTGAATAAACCATTAAGTAGCACCTATTTATAAAGTACAATAAATAAACGCTAATTAACTCTTTTTATCCACTTTATTCCACCATACCTTAGTGTTGCCCTTAGCATATTAATTGGTCTAATTCTAATATTTTATTATTATAAACACACCAAAAGAAGGCCAAATAACTTTTTCACTTTTGGGCTGATCAAATCCCCACACTTAAGACTTTGCGCTCCTGAGAAAAGGTACGAAGTAGAAGAAGAAAGAATATGCCAGAGAATCAAGGAACTTTCCCAAGTTCATAATTCAAGGCTAGCACATAGTCACAATCTATTGCTATAGTAGAATTTACCAAGCAAGTAATTAAGTAAAGTAGTGCAATCCAATTTTTATAAGACCAATTCCATAAGTGTATCACTCTCCTCACTAATTGGGTATCGTTTTCTCTCTAGTCATGCCTTAGACTAAGTTTCTACCATAAGCTTGTAGAAATTCTCAAAGTCTCCACTTTAAGTGAAATAATGATTCTTAATCAAGAGGACTTTAATAGGGTTGTAATGTATGGGAGAAAGCTAATATATATGAAAAATATAGGGAGAAAAGAAAGAAAAGCGGTGTTTACTTACAAATCTCTCTTCAAGTTTTCCTTAACAATTCAACTCCACTTATCCACAAAAAGAAAGTAACTAGCTCACTGTAAGGCTCATTTGAGTCATATGGCACATGACTCTACTCTTTTGACTGGCCAGTCTTTTTCTCTTGATAGGCTCTTATGATAATACTTTTAGTATTTGAGCTTTCTCAAAGATACTTTTTATTTTTGCTCGAC
>QANZ01006029.1:0-15140 GCA_003254925.1 Chamaecrista fasciculata
TCGGTCCAGCAACTTGTAACCCCTTACTCATTGCACCATGACTCACGCAAAGCATCTAGTGCATGTATCTCTATACACCGAGGTCATGCTGGTCTTAGTTCATTTCAAGTTCCCGCTCGAATGAGGGACCAGGGACAGTTCAGACTAATTATCACATAATTAATCAGGGATTGTTATCATAGTAAACATGCTAATAATATGATAACGACTCAATTTATCATCCATAAATGAGTCAACCAGTATGTTCACACACATACAAAATGATTGGCCCTAGGGCACAATCTCCAACAATATGTACTAATGTGCAGGGGTTGAGAAGAAGTAGAAAGCTGAGCAAAGGCGAGGTGGACCTACGAGGAGGCAATGGAGCAAGGGTTGCTGCTGTTGCTGTAGGAACATACGAGCTAGTTTTGCCCACTGGGCTTGTTTTGTTTTTGAACAATTGTTATTATGTACCATCTCTAAGTTCTAACATTATATCACTTTCTTATTTGTATAAGGAAGGATTTATTTGCATGAATGGAAATGGTAGATGTTCAATTTATAAGAATGATGTGTTATATGCTTATGGAGATCTGCATGATAACCACTATATCTTAAAATTGGAACAAAGACGTAATAACGAAATTTATAACATCGATACGAAAAGGACTAAGATTGGAGAATCTAATCCTACATACCTTTGGCATTGTCATTTAGGCCATATAAACGAGAAACTCCTAGAGAAGCTCCATAAAGATGGACTTCTAAGCTCATTTGATTTTGAATCATATGATGCTTGCGAATCTTGTCTACTTGGTAAGATGACAAAGGCGCCCTTCACTGGCCACAGTGAGAGGGCATTTGACTTGTTGGGGATCATACATAGTGATGTATGTGGACCCATGAGTATTCATGCTAGAGGAGGTTACTCGTACTTCATTACGTTTACTGACGACTTCAGTAGCTTTGGCTATGTCTACCTAATGAAGAACAAGTCAGAATCTTTTGAAATATTCAAGAGATTTCAAAATGAAGTTGAGAACCAACTTGACAAGAAAATCAAGATCCTTCGATCTGATCGAGGAGGCGAGTATTTGAGTCAAGAATTCGTTGATCATCTTAGTAGTTGTGGGATAGTCTCACAACTTAGTCCTTCTGGAACACCACAGTGGAATGGTGTGTCTGAGAGGAGGAATCGAACTCTATTGGATATGGTTCGATCTATGATGAGTCAAACTGATCTTCCGACATCCTTTTGGGGATATGCTTTAGAAGTTGCCGCGTTCACACTTAACCGTGTTCCGTCCAAGGCAGTTGAGAAGACACCATATGAGATATGGAGTGGGAAGAGTCCCATTATGTCTTACCTCAAGGTTTGGGGATGTGAGGTTTATGTTAGGCAACAAGCTAACGATAAACTGTCTCCCAAATCCCTCAAGTGTCTGTTTGTGGGATACCCCAAGGAAACGAGGGGGTATTACGTCTACTGCCCAACTGACAACAAAGTGTTTGTAGTTAGGAGTGGATTCTTCTTAGAGAAGGATCTAATTTCCAAAAGAAACAGAGGGAGTAAGATAGAGCTTGAAGAAGTTCAAGTTCCACAAGACGCATCAGAGGCGCAGACGGAAACTGGAGAAGAACCACAAGATGTTGTGGAGGCTCCTCCAATAACACAAGGACCAGGAAGGTCTGATAGGACACGTTTTCAGCCAGAGAGATATGGATTTCTCGTGACTGAAAACAAGGATGTGTTGCTCACGGAGCATGGTGAGCCCACCACCTATCAAGAGGCCATCGTAGATCCCAACTCTAAGAAATGGGTTGAAGCCATGAAGGCTGAGATGCAATCTATGTACGATGACAAGGTATGGACCTTGGTCGCTCCACCCGAAGGGGTAAAACCCGTAGGGTGCAAGTGGGTTTTCAAGGAGAAAATAGACATGGATGGCAAAGTCAACGTCTTCAAGGCGAGGCTAGTTGCAAAGGGATTTACGCAACGTCATGGTATAGACTATGATGAAACGTTTTCGCCTGTTGCAATGGCCAAATCCATTAGGATCCTCCTTGCCATAGCCGCATATTATGACTATGAGGTATGGCAAATGGATGTCAAAACAACATTCCTTAATGGAAGGCTGCCCGAGGATGTGTACATGACACAACCCGAGGGGTTTGTATGTCCTGAGGCACCAGACATGGGCACCAGACATGGTATGCAAGCTTCAGAGATCCATTTATGGATTGAAGCAAGCATCCAGGAGTTGGAATCACCGTTTTGATGAAGTAGTCAAAGAGTTTGGCTTCTTGCAAAACCCTGATGAACCTTGTGTCTACAAGAAGGTTAGTGGGAGCACAATTGTGTTCTTGGTACTATATGTCGATGACATATTACTCATTGGAAATGATGTTCCAACCTTAGAGATTATAAAATCCTGGTTGGGAAAATCTTTCTCAATGAAGAACTTAGGAGAAGCTGCCTATATTCTAGGCATCAAGATCTATAGAGATAGATCTCGTAGGCTTCTTGGATTGATTCAGAGTACGTACTTGGATAAGGTACTGAAGAGGTTCAGTATGCAAGATTCCAATAAGGGATTCATACCGATGAATCATGGGCTGACCCTGAGCAAGAAACAGTGTCCCAGGACACTTGTTGAGCGAGGGCGCATGAGTGGAATTCCTTATGCTTCGGCAATAGGATCCATCATGTATGCCATGTTATGTACTCGACCTGATGTGTCGTTTGCCCTAAGCATGACAAGTCGATTCCAACAAGACCCTAGTGAGGATCATTGGATCGCTGTCAAGAATATCCTTAAGTACTTGAGAAGAACTAAGGATGAGTTCTTGGTTTACAGTGGAACTGATGAGGAGCTCTGTAAGGGGTTACACAAACGCTAGTTTCCAAACCGACCAAGATGACTTTAAATCGCAGTCAGGATATGTGTTTCTCTTGAACGGTGGCAGCGTGAGTTGGAAGAGTTCCAAGCAGAGCACGATTGCTGATTCTACAACGGAGTCCGAGTATATTGCAGCATCGGATGCAGTAAAGGAGGCTGTGTGGATTAGAAAGTTCATCTCCGAGCTTGGTGTGGTTCCGACCATTTCTGATCCCGTTACCCTGTATTGTGACAATAGTGGTGCTATTGCACAAGCCAAGGAGCCACGGTCCCACCAGAGGACCAAACATATACTCAGACGTTTTCACCTTGTCAGAGAGATGATTGACAGAGGTGATGGGAAGATATGTAAAGTAGCAGGCGAGGATAACGTTGCTGATCCTTTGACGAAGCCTCTTGCAAGGGTCATACATGAGCGGCATGTATCGTGGATGGGGATTAGACGCATTGATCAGTGTACCTAGGAGTAGGAACAACTAGATTGATGATTGTACCCTAGTGCAAGTGGGAGTCTGTTGGAGATTGTGCCCTAGGGCCAATCATTTTATGTGAAATGTTATGAACATTTGATTTAATTTATAGAGATAAATTATTTTGTTATAATAATCAGCATGTTTACTATGATAGCGTCCGTGATTAATTATGAGATAATTAATCTAAATCTGTCCCTAGTCGATTGTTTTTGTGGGAGCGAAAATGAACTAAGACTAGCATGACCTCGGTGCATAGAGATGCACGCACTAGATGCTGGAACGAGAGTCATGGTGCAACTATGTAAAGGGTTACATGTTGTTGGACTGACCCGGAGAGTCCTGCATGGGTTTAGTCATCAGCTTGCCTCTCCAGTACGCCTGTCACGACGCCTTAGACCTGAGGTCATCATTATTCCGGCGTTGCAGTTGTCAAACTTTGGCTAGGTACGGGTTTGGTTGATTGCCGCGCTGACGAATGTGGATTGACCAAGATGGGATTTTGTCCCTCATTAGATGAGAGATATCTAACTGGCGCCCTCGATGAGTCTATCCAAGGAAAAGAGTGGCCACTCAGGAAATTGGGACTTACTCAGGAAATCGAGAAAGTTGAGGTTTGGATTATGGATGACTTTCCTGTGCCTAATCCATGACCAAGATATCGTAGGACAATAGGGTCTATGACAAGGTGGTACTAAGGTTAAGTCGGTTTTGGTAAAAACGATAACTCACGTATTTTGGGTAGTCGTGATGGCTTGCTAGAGTCCGCTCACGGCTTGTAGGTCATAGAGATGGCTTGCTGCCAACTTCACGTGAGGCCTATTGGGTCACACATGAGCAGGATCAGGACACCGCTTAAAGGGACACGAATTAGGGTTAATTCGTGGGTCACTCCGGTGGCACAATTTAAGACATAGCAAAATGTCTGGGACATTAAGTCTTGTCTTAAATAATCTACAGTTGTGAAATATTTAAATTTGTGGGACAAGTTTAAATATAATAATTGTTAAATGATTAATAGGGATTAATTATTTACAATTAAAATATTAGGGAAAATAAATCAGATAATATTCCTAAAAGTTAGAAGATTATTGATTTATAAAATTCCCCAATATTATTTGAGGGTGGCGCCTCATATTTGGTTTTTAGATTAATAAAATTGTTTTATTAATTTAAATCATAAGTTTGAATTCAAAAGATTTGATGGAGATATCAAAAGATTTGAATCAAATATATTGGGTGATATCTCAACTCAGAATCTTTGGAAAATCTTGACTTCCTAATTGTTAGAAATGTTTTTGATTTATAAAATTCCAAGATAAATGGGGAGGAGATGACGCATTGCTCTGTGGGTCCCATGGGAAGATTTGATCTTCCAATTTGATTCTCAGAGATTGCATTTTGAATTTAAATTAAAATATTAAGGTAATATTTTAATTAGAAATTCAAGTCCTAAAATTATAATATTATTGGAATATCATGATTTAGGATTATTAAAATCACCAAAAATATTATATTTAAAAGGGGAGCAAGTCGACTTGCCCCAACCCTAGCTCACTTTGTGATTTTGTCTTCCTCCTTGTAGAGAGAGAGAAAAATCGCACTTTAGTATTAGAGAGAGGAAAAATCGAGTTTGCCCAAGGTGTTGGGAAAATTCGAATTCCACCATTAAAACCAGGGCTTTTGTGAGAGAAGAAAAAACAAGAAGGAGTTCTTGTGGGGTTTTCTTCTTTGCGCCACTTTTGCTGTTGGATTCAAGAAGGAGTTCTTGAATTCAAACACTGTAGAACGAGTCCCTGGTTCTTTTGGAGAAAAGAACGGAAGGCTAGCACCTTGGTGCCCGGAAAACTGTTCGTGTGGATCTCCGGCAGAGGGAGAACGCTGTGAGTGGACTCCTAGCATGCGCCTAGTACAACCAACTGATTGGAACTCGTGAGGTATACCACTATCTTAACAGGTTTTAAATTCAACTAGCGGATCCGTTTGGGAATTTTTGGCCTGGTGCGTTTTATTTAATTATATATTTCTTGCTTCCGCTACGTTCGGCGCCTAAGAATTCCCAACACCAAGACCTAGGACCTGGCCTGGCCCGATTTCAAAAAACGGGCCCGATTTCAAAGTTAGAATAGTGACGACGGTGGATCAACTGAGGTGGATTTGCTACCAAATCCACTGCAGTGGACTGTAGTAGTGAATCACAGCCATTAGATTAATCTTCCTTTGTCTACAAATGGACACATCACTTTGTTTCCTCTTGTGAAACTCACATATCACTCTTTGCCATGGCCTCCCGCCTTCCTCTTCAACCATGGTTTCTCGCAAAGGCAATGGCATCACTAGAAACGATGACAACAACAGCTGCTCGACCAATAGCTCCACCAGCGGCGCCACCATAACTGTCAAAAAATCCATCTTAGCTGGCCTTACACTCTTCTTCCAACACAGAGAAATGTGGGCTGTGAATGGAGGATTGGGAGGGTGCGCTTTCTGAGTCACCAAGCCAAGATCAATCTATTATGAGATTAAAGACAGGTGATATCAAAGACCCACCTTCTGATTGAGCAATCTCTTGCAAAGCAATAGTGGGACTTGTTGGGAAATCGCCATGCACATAACGCAGCGGAAACGGATATAAAATAAAAATTTTTAAACCAAACATAAGCACACAGCGATTTCTTTCCCAATAGATCCGCTATATGGATCTGTATCAGTATAAGGACAAGAATTTACCCAAATCGATCGGCTGTTCTTTGTGTTTACGAATATGAGGAGTCCACTCCGAGTGTGCTCCCTCCACCGGTGATCCACACGAACAGTTTGGTAGATGCCTAGGTGCTAGCCTCTTCCACTTCTCCAAGTGAACCGGGAGCCTTATCTACAGTGTTCTTGGATTCAAGAACACTTCTCAAAATCCAAGATTAGATGGCGCCTATGATCAAGAACTCTTATTCTTGATGTCACACAACCTTGACACACAAACCCTAAAACTCTTTTAGGTTTATGCGCCACTTTCTCTCTCTAGAAACTAGGGTTGTGTTTTCTCTCTCTCTCTTCACCAAAAGCCAAAATCGAATTTTGCTTTTTGTGAATTAACTAAGGAAAGTCGAAATTCTCAAGGGTCATGAGGCATAGAGTATGTCGACTTTAGCTACTATATATATATAGGGTTTGAGGCTTTGATAATTATAATTAGGGTTTCCCAAAATTATATGATTATCAAATTATTAAATTATGAGATTACACTAATATCATAATTTTAGGACTTCAATTCCTAATTATAATATTACCTTAATATTATAATTTGGATCCAAATGCAATCTTGGAGAATCAATTTGGAAGATCAAATCTTCCCAAGAGATGCTCTCCCATGCGCCAAGTCCAAGGGAATTTTGTTGGAATTTAATAAACTAAAATAACAAACCTAACTGTTAGGTAGTTATAACTAATTTGTTATTTTCCAACAATATTGATTTAAGATATTACCATAATATCTTAAGTCAATCTTTTAAANAACTTATTTAATTTATTTATTCCCAATATTATAAATAGGAATACAATTATAAATAGCATAATCACATTATCTATTTAATAATTATTGTCCATATATATATATTTAAATTTGTCACACAAATCTAAATATCATATATCTGTAGATATTTATTCAAGACAATACTTCGTGTCCCAGACAGTCAACTATGTCTTAAACGGTGTCACCAATGTGACCCACGAATTAACCCTAATTCGTGTCCCGATGTGGCATCTTGATCCTGCTCGTGTGTGACCCAGCAGGCCCCACGTGAAGTTGGCAGTAAGCCATCCTTATGACTTACAAGTCGAGAGCGGACTCTAGCAAGCCATCACGACTACCCAAAACACGTGAGTTATCGTTTAATGCCGAAACGACTTAACCTCAGTACCACCTTGTCCAATTCCCTTTTTGTCCTACGATATTTCGGTAATGGATCAGGCATGGGAGAGTCATCCAAAATCCATACCTCAACTTTCTCGATTCCTTGAGTAAGTCCCAATTTCCAGTGTGGCCACACATTCCTTGGACAGACTCATCGAGGGGCCCAGTAAAATATCTCCCATCTCTATGAGGCACAAAATTCCATCTTGGTCAACCATATTCCTCAGCACGGTAATCAACCAAACCCGTACTTAGCCCTTATGGCTACCCTGCTACGGGCAACGTTAGACTAAGCCAAAGTCTGACAACTACAACGCCGGAATGATGAAGACCTCAGGTCTTGAGGGCATCGTGACAGGTGTACAGGAGAAACTAGCTAATGACTAAAACCATGTAGGATTCTCCGGGTCAGTCCAGCAACTCGTAACTCCTTACGTAATTGCACCATGACTCTCGTACCAGCATCTAGTGCATGCATCCCTATGCACCGAGGTCATGCTGGTCTTAGTTCATTTCAAGTTCCCACTTGAATGATCGACCAGGGACAGTTTAGATTAATTATCTCATAATTAATCATGGACTGTTATCACAGTAAACATGCTAATAATGTGATAACCATTAATTTATCTCTATAAATTAATTGATATGTTCACAACATATCTATAAGATGATTGGCCCTAGGGCACAATCGCCATCAGGACTCAAATAGTTTATCGCAATGGATCAAGGGTTTGAGAATATAGTGAGTCATATTGCATAACCCAATATTCCACATTCTGTTTATCATGAAGCTTTATAGTTTGGTCCATATATACCCATTCTGCAAATTTTTACTACTTTTGTTTTCCCTCATATGATTATCAATTTGTATTTCAATCTCAATATTGATATTTTGGAATGAAAGTTCTTCTTCCCTGTAAATGTGAATAAATAATTGTTTAGTATAACTTCTATTAACTTGCAAGGTCTTTTCATACATTATAAGCTTTTTTGTGTATTATATATGCAATGTAATGGTGATGAAGCTTTTCTAGAAATTGTCAGCCAACTTGCATTTCTCTTCAGTCTCACAAAGGTCTGTGTTTGCGTCTGTTTGGCACAGTTGGTTTGAATGAAATGAAAAAAAGGCACAAGACCCTTTCGTGCCCCTAACATTTGCGGTCATTTTCAGTTGTGCCCCTAACGTTTCATTTGTGTCAGTTGTGCCCCCAATGTGAAACGCTAGTTTCAATTGTGCCCCCAACTTTGACTCAATGCTGATGTCTCAATTTTTTTGCTTATGTGTCATTTTTTTTTTCTAAATTGTACAAGTGGCAGATAACTGGATAAATAAAACATCTCTGATTTATTTTTTATCCACCTTGTTATTTCCTACGTGGCTTTACATTCACTAAACCTAAAAATTACTTCATCTTTTCATCTTAATCTATGCAGGGCGTGAGTAAACCCTAAAATTATTTGACATCTCCATCTTCATCTTCTTGTAGAAGCCAACAAGATGAGTTGAAAACCCTAAATTTCCCGAGCTTGTTTCACCTTCGCGACGCAACAGCACAATTTCGACTTGTAATTTCTGTTTTCTTTGTGTCTTATATCATTCCCGTGCATTTCTGGTGAAATCAGTGAGTTTTTGGGTGAGTTTGAAACTTTTCTGCAATTGCAGTTTAGTCCCTACATTTTTGCTTCGTTCTCATTTTCTTTGCATTTTTGGTGCAATTTCTGAGAAATCTATGGTTTAGGGACTAAACTGGAGTGTTTGGAGGAGTTTTGGGACACTTTGCAATGTTGTTTCTAGAACTTGGGACTAAAATGAATGACTTTTAAAGGTTTTAGGACTACACTGTAATTCAAAAGGAATAATCTATAATTTTTGCTGACTCAATTTGGCCTAAAGTTAGGCCCAAAGTTAAAATTCAAGATGTGACCAGAGAAATTCCTCTGAAACTTTAGTTTAGTCCCTGCAGAAATGCTTAAAGCACTTAAATGAAAAGAGAGAAAACATGATGATGGTCGACTTAAATGTACAAGTAGAAATCGTCTGAAATATGAAACATCCCAGGTAAATTGCTTCTCTCTGGGCAGAAATTACAAGTCGAAATCGTGCTAAAGGTGAATAAATTTTAGGGTTTTAGGTTTTCGACTCCTGGTCTTGCGCACACAAAGATGAAGAAAGCTAGGGAAATTTACGGTTTTTAACTAGTATAAGGCTTGCGAAGATGAAGATGATCCTCAAAGTCTTTCTTGAGTTGAAAAGCCTTTGCTAAGTATGGAGATTCGGAGTTGAGATGAATCTTGGAATTAGTGTGGCGCAGCGGAAGCGTAGTGTAAAGTTTCGAGGGCGAAATTTTATTTTAGTGGGGGAGAAATGTAACATCCCATTGTTAAAAGGGACTAAATCGCAAGGTTTAGAAGTTATTACAAAATAAGGTACTATAATTTGTGAGTGTAAACATGATAAAATGGACTAAAATGAAATAAGTAGGAGGTTTGTGAAAAGAATACAAGTTTTAGCGAGTATTTAATTATTAATTAGAAAATTTTGGGGGAGGATTTGTTGTTTTGACATTTTATATAAGAAAATTAAATAAGAAGAGAAAGGGGGAGAGAGGAATCGGGGTAGGTAAGGAAAATGGGAAAAAGAAGAAATAAAAAAGAAAGAGAAAGAGAAGAGAGCAAGGAGAGAGTGCCGAGAGAGAGAAGAGAGATGGAGAAAAGAGAAAGAAGAAGACGAAGAGGAAGAAAGAAGAAGAGGAAAGAAGGAGAAGAAGATGGCAGCCATGGAGGAGGCTTCAATCACCTTATGGGTAGGGTTTCTTTCTCTTTCTCCCATCTCAAAGCATTTCTTCACACTTTGGTTTGTTAGGGTTTCTTTGAGATTGTCTTGTAGAATGATGTTCTTGTTGTGTGTGTGAAAAATTGGGTTAAATTGTGGGTCTTGATAGTGATTAAAATGTATAAAACATGATTTGTGATAAATGATAAAACTAATAAGTTAGGGTTCATGTGTCATTGAAAAAATATATGATATTAATGCTAATGTTTGAGTTGGGTCTTGTGTATGATTGTTGCTTGTTGTTGAAAAAAGAGATTTCGGGGACCTATTTGTAAAGAAATAGAGTTTTGGGAAGAAAAACGTAGGTTTGCTGTTTCCCCTGTTTTTGGCCACTTTAAATTGTTCCAAATCAGTAGTTTTTCATGCTTTTAAGTTCCGATCTGTTTTGGGACTTGTTTGAAAGGAAACTTATGATGTTTAAAAGGTTTATTGATGAGATAATGTGATGAAAATATTAGTGTTTGCTAATTGAATGAGAATATTATGTAAAGTTGGAATTGGGATGTTACCCAAGTATGTTAAGAATTCAATATGTAAATGTAAAAGGAATGATTTGTTAAAGTTTATGAGTTTGGTATGTTTGGTTGTAAACTTGCATCCCTTTGCAGGATTTGGGAGTCAAATGCAAGTGAATAATTAAAGGATTAATATGGTGAATCAAATGAGAATGAATGTCATTAAAGAGTAAGTAATTATGTATGATTGTTGAATGAGATTTGGAAATGAGTAGTTTGGTTGTTACATGATAAAGATTAAAGGAAATATATGATTAGTGACTTGAGATTGAATTATCATGTCAATGTTGTATGTCATGATTCATTGAGGGGTGAGTCCCTCCCCTTTTATTTGCAAGGGGTATTCAGGTAATGACTATGGTGGATTCCATAGTTGGCCTAAGTGTGGATTCCTTAGGTGACATGCAGTTTGGTATTTGCGCACACCGGGAGACGTTCCGGAAGCCTAGGTCGTGATGACCACTGGTATTTTATCATGAAATTTGTGCTGGCTTACCTATTGTGAGGTAGTTGGTTGACACGATTTGTCACCACCAGCTCGTCGAGGCGGGGGTATGAGATGAGGAGAACCAAGAAGATCCAGTTCGTTTGAGTCGAAGCTTGTTCTTGAAGGATCTCCATGCTTTCCGATCATTCTTGTTCGGAGGCAGCTCTTTTGTAGTTCGCCATGGCGTCAGCGGCGTCGAGATTCAAGCTGCCGAATGAGTTGTGGTCGTCGTCGACAGCGGACATTTGATCGTAAAGCGTGATTCTTCAGTGAGTTTCCATTTCCAGATTCCGTTGAAGGAGGAGCGAAATTCGATTGGAATCTGCAGTTTTCGAGAAAAATTACAGTGAAGAGACTGATAAAAATTGGAGGAAAAGAATCCTTAGGAATTTACTAGATCCCGAAGACAAATTTTACTTTGATTGTTTGACTTGATTGAAGCTCACATAGAAAATTCCTTGGGAAAGAGATGGAAGAAGAAGAGAAATGGAGGAAGAAGAAGGAAATAAGACAGAGAAGAGAGAAGACCAAGAAGGAAGAAGTTTTTGTTTTTGGGTGAAATCAATTCAAACCCTTTATTTTATTTTATTTTTCTTACATTTTATAAAAACAAATGGACCTTCATGTAAAGAAATAAAACTTTTGAGAAATTAAAATTAGAAAATAGGCCCAAAAATGTTAATATCTGTTAGTTTTCTAACGGGATTAAAGTTCAGGGTACCAAAGTATTAATGGAGAATACGACAGGGTACCAGAATGTCACTGTTTAAACCACAAGGTACCAAAGTGGAATTTGACCAAACCACAGGATACCTGACGGAGATTGTGCCCTAGGGCCAATCATTTTATAAATATGTTGTGAACATATCAATTAATTTATAGAGATAAATTAATGGTTATCATATTATTAGCATGTTTACTGTGATAACAGTCCGTGATTAATTATAGGATAATTAATCTAAACTGTCCCTGGTCGCTCATTAAAGTGGGAACTTGAAATGAACCAAGACCAGCATGACCTTGGTGCATAGAGATGCATGCACTAGATGCTAGAACGAGAGTCATGGTGCAATTACGTAAGGGGTTACGAATTGTTGGACTGACCCGGAGAGTCCTGCATGGGTTTCAGTCATTAGCTAGTCTCTCCTGTACACCTGTCACGATGCCCTTAGACCTGAGGTCTTCATCATTCCGGCGTTGTAGTTGTCAAACTTTGACTTAGTCTAACGTTACCCGTAGCAGGGTAGCCATAAGGGCTAAGTACGGGTTTGGTTGATTACCGTGCTGAGGAATATGGTTGACCAGGATGGAATTTTGTCCCTCATAGAGATGAGAGATATTTAACTGGGCCCCTCGATGAGTCTGTCCAAGGAATGTGTGGCCACACTGGAAATTGGGACTTACTCAAGGAATCGAGAAAGTTGAGGATTGGATTTTGAATGACTTTCCCATGCCTGATCCATGACCCAAATATCGTAGGACAAAAAGGGATCTAGACAAGGTGGTACTAAGGTTAAGTCGTTTCGGCGATAAACGATAACTCACGTGTTTTTGGAGCACACTCGGAGTGGACTCCTCAGCATCGTAGACACAAAAGTCGCCGATTGATTTGGGTAAAATTCTAGTCCTTTTACTGATACAGATCCATATAGCGGATCCTTAGGAAGAAATCACTATGCGCATATTCTGGTTTTGTTTATTTTTAAATTTATACCTGTTTCCGCTGCGTTGTGTGCCTGGTGATTTCCCAACAATACCAAAGTGTAATTTACTCTTAATTTTAAATATTAATCGAATGAATATTCAAAACTCTTAAAATATATTTAACTAACAAAAAATTCGAGTAAAAATGTATTTTTAACAGATTATAATTAAACCGAAGAGACCCATCTCAACAAAATGTTAGGGGTGCTTTGTCGGTTAATGTTACTTGTGCCGAGGATATGCCTTCAATTGCTGGTTCTCTACAACATTTTGCTCAAGTTCGATCAGCAGGCGTTAGCTGGCAGGATGATTCGAGGTTGGTGCCAGCTGACTGCATGGCTGGTGATTTCAAACCCGTTCGTTTCAAGACCACCTCATACTATGCAGAGAGAAGGATGAGAAGGCATGAGCTAATTTGGGAGGGGTGGATGAATCAAGATCTGCTCCAAAAGAGCATGAGGCTTGCTTTGGATTCTTTGCGCATGCTTGAAGCTGGCATTGCACCCAAGGTGCAGATGCGAAACCTCCATAATGACAAAGGAATAGGCTCTCCGCTTTGCTTGAGGCAAAGAAGTAGAGAAGAATAATCGTTGAGCGAGACACTACCTTGTCCCGTGGTGAAATGGAGAAGCTTTCTTCATCCTTGGATCGAGGAGTAAAGCAAGTTGGTTGAGGAAAGGGAATCCATGGATCGAGAAAGGGAACAGCTTAAGGGGGACCTTGAGGCGCAACTACGAAGATCCGAGGAGTCGTTTTTTGCCCAGTTGAGGGAGGTTGAGGGGACGCACATGACTTAGACGAAAGAGCACCATGAGAGGCATGAAGAAGTTTACCGCAAGGTTGCAGAAGATGTTGAGAGGCAAAAGAAGGCATTAGAGAAAGAGATGGAAAATTTGAAGTCTCACTATTTTGCTCAAATGGATACTTTAGCCTCCGAAGCGGCAAAGAAGTTGGAGGAGACTCAAGAAGAGTTGGCATGGGAAGTTATCAATGCGCATGCCCGTGGTTTCGACAACGTCGTTGATTAACTCGAGTTTTTGAATCTTGGAGCTCTTAACAAGGTTGGCTTGAATTCGAGAATGGAGGTTGTTGGTGATGGCGTTTGTCCTCGAGGTAGTCCTTCCTCACCATATCCTCCTTGTCCTAGTGACTTTCGTGGCACCTTGGTCATTGTTCCCGTTGTAGCACCTGCTCTGTTGGCTTCGAGAGGTTTTGAGGAAGTGCCTCCAACAAATTCTAATGGGGTTCCTATTGCTGTCACGTATGCGAAGGAGGCACCTCCTATTGGAAATATCAATGTTGATGACTACTTGACTTATAGTGGCTTCCCAAACATCGAGAATGTCTTTGGGAATCATGCTGGTGGTGATGATGCCGGGATGGAGTAGTAGATTTTGTTGGTTTTATGATTCCAGCCTGTTGCCTTTTTGTAAGGACTATTTATGTTTATGTTGAGACGCGTTGGAGCCTCTTGTTGGATATTTGTTAGATATTTGTTTGTGAGATTTTATCACACACTTAGTTTCAAATTTATCCCATGGGTAGGATTTATATTTGATGGAGATTGTGCCCTAGGGCCAATCATTTTATATGTATGAACATATTGTTTGACTGATTTATGAATGATGAATTATGTCATTATCATATTATTAGCATGTTTACTACGATAATAATCCCTGATTAATTATGTGATAATTATTCTAAATTGTCTCTAGTCCATTATTCACGTGGGAACGTGAATGAACTAAGACCAGCATGACTTCGGTGTATAGAGATACACGCATGTGATGCTTCTCGAGAGTCATGGTGCAATTATGTAATGGGTTACAAGTTGCTGGACCGACCCGGAGAGTCCTGCATGGGTTTAGCCATGAGCTAGCCTCTCCTGTACACCTGTCACGATGCCCTTAGACCTGAGGTCTTCTTTATCCCGGCGTTGTACATGCTGAACTTTGGCCTAGTCCAACGTTGCTCGTAACAGGGTAGCCATACAGGCTAGGTACGGATTTAGTTGTTTGCCGTGCTGAGGAATGTGGTTGACCAATAAGGAATTTTGTCCCTCATTAAGTTGAGAGATATTTGACTGGGCCCCTCGATGAGTTTGTCCAAGGAATGTGTGGCCACACAGGGTAATGGGACTAACTCCTGGAATTGAGAAAGTTATGGTTTGGATTACAAGGATGACTTTCCCATGCCTTATCCATGACCAAAATATCGTGTGACAATAGGGATTATGACAAGGTGGTACGAAGGTTAAGTCGTTGATGTTAAAATGATAACTCACGTGTTTTGGGTAGTCATGATGGCTTGCTAAAGTCTGCTCTCGACTTGTGAGTCAT